>JARWLC010000003.1:128346685-128504185 GCA_033318265.1 Phyllotis vaccarum
TTCAGACTTGTCTATATGCATATCAATTAGACTATTTTCTTTCTCTCTCTTTCCTTCTCTTTCTTTCTTTCTTTCTTCCTTTCTTTCTTTCTTTCTTTCTTTCTTTCTTTCTTTCTTTCTTCCTTCCTTCCTTCCTTCCTTCCTTCCTTCCTTCCTTCCTTCCTTCCTTCCTTCCTTCCTTCCTTTCTTTCTTTCTTTCTTTCTTCCTATTAAGAAGCTTTCTTAAGAATGACTATTTGGGGTTGGAGAGATGGCTTGTGACTAGCTCAGGTGCTGCTCTTGCAGAGGACTTGGGTTCAGTTCCCAGCACCCACAGGGCCACTCAGCTCCCAACTTACAGTAGCTACAATTCCAGGAGATCCAGCACCCTCTTCTGATCCCTAAAGGAATTGCACATACATGATATACTTAACATACATTCAGGCAAATCACTCATATACACACAATAAATAAAAATGAATCTTTAAAATTAAACTATTATTATGTCTATATAAGGAAATTAGGTGCATGAAAATGGCATAAAGGAACTTTTTATTTTCCCTGCTAACTAAAAAGTAATTTTAAAAATGAAATCTATTTCAGCCCTAATATTCTTAAGGATATGTTTTGTAATTTGGGGATTGTTTGTAATCTGAGTAAGTTCTAGATTTGCTGAGGTCATTCATGACCTGCCTGTGTTATGCGCTACCTATCTGATGCTACCTATCAGCATAGCCCCTTGATTTTTTAATCAGAACAAAAATTGTGTCAAAACAGGTAAAACATTAGGAGGTATTATCTGGGGTGGGGCTATCTTTTTCCTACTGTGTGACTCACGGTGAAGAGTTTTCCATTCTGTATCATTTATTGTCCATTTCAGACATCCCTGGGCCCCATGATCTACTGAGCACATTATTACTTCATGTTTTCTTTCAGCTCTTCATGGCTGCTCTATATCCATATCTCAGTGGCCTGTCCATCATGGCTGTTCTGTATCCATAACTACTCCTCCATCTGTAGATTTACGTCCTCTCCCAGTGGCCTGTCTATCATTTGGTGCTGCGCGCCTTGTACCTGGCATTTAACCTGCCCTTCTTGCCAACCTGGTCCTGTTTTTAATGACTGTTTCATCAGTCTGGGTTGCCAGTTGCACCTGGCTAACCAGGACCTGTCATAAGGGAAGGCAGCCTGGCCCATCAATTTAAGGCTTCACTTATGGATGACGTGATGAAAGCCATTCCTTAGGGACCACCCTAACTCTTAATTAAGGTCAGTCAGTAGCTCTGAAATGAGGTGTGTGTTGGGCCATGTGATCTCCTTGGAGTTAAATCTTATCATCTCTAATATACCAAAGTTGTTTCAAACCAACTTTGTATGACTTATCACCATCACCAGAATTAAATAAGCAATATGAAGCACACAGTCTAACATATGATTGGGTCCAATAAATATAACTCCCCAGCCATATTATCTCTTTATTGCCATTATCCTGAAATGCAGGCACAGTAGTATTATGGTAAGTAAACTATGTCACATGTTCTATATACCTATGTCCTTTTGGTGTTCATCAAGCCCATAACATTTAATTTTTTACTCTTCCTCTGCTAGAGGAACTTTCTAATACAAACGAATTTTGTGATTTTATTTTAACTTTTTAGCATTTTTATATCAGTGGGATATACTTCTTAGGGGTTAGGGTATGTCTCTGTGGAATCATTGATTCCTAATAAGCATCAGGCTTTATGACAGGTTGGGCTTTTATATCAGTGTTATTGTTTCCTGTTTCTACCCATCATTCTGTTTGCTCACCTTTACAAATCATAATATTTGTACTAATTAGGTGTGTGCAGCCAACCCTTGTTAGGCTCTGTAGTCAAGTCTATGATAGACCATATGACTTGGAAACATGAGTTTTTGGAATCTTATGGAGTAATTACTTCTTTGTTCATCTCTTTGGGGTAACTGTGGCGATTAGATTGCATATTTAATAAAAATCAGTCTGGAACATCGGTGAACAGAATCACCCACACTCACGCCTTGAACGTCAGATAGTGGTGACCCACACCTTTAATTCCATCACACAGGATGACTGAGTACCCACACCTTCAGTCACATTTCTCAGGAGACAGAGATCTTCCTGGATTTCTGTCAGTTCCAGGCCCAACAGCCAAGCAGTAATAGTCCACACCTTTAATCTTGACTCTAGGATTGTGATACAAAGTTGAACCCAGAAGTGGAACAGCTAAGCAGAATGATATTTAAGGCATCTCTCTGATATCCCAGCCTTTTCCCAATATCTGGCTCTGGGTTTTCATTATATACGAATTAGAATTCATGCAATATTTGGCACCCAAAGTAAGGCTTGAACCCACAATCTTGACATCAAGAGTCTCATGTTCTACCGACTGAGCTAGGCTTCCATGAAAGCCTTCTCAGTACGGTAGGCCTCAGACATTTGAGTAAGTTAGTATCCACAGTCGACCAGATCAAGAGGCCCGGTAGGATAAACATAGAGAGCACAATGTTCACAGCTTGTTTTCAGAATTCAGGTCTCAGTGAACTTTTGTGGAACATGTGAGCATTTATAGACTGCTAAGAAGACTTGGTACCACAGAAGCCTTTTTGCTTAATATGGTAGATGAGCAAGCATATTTTGTAGAATATGCAAACACCAGTCTTATGCCTCAGTCACGGTTTGGCAATAGAGCCTTCTAATCAGTCTTTACTGAGCTCTTGACTGTGTCCACTGGATGAGAGGGGAGACTCAAAGAGTAGAAATAATAGGATTCCCTACTCTGTATTGTTTTGTTTAATTTATCACACACAGGGGTGGGTTTCCTGACAGTATCTGGGTACATGAGGTCCAGAGACTTTGTTCTTACTGTCTCTCTGCACTGCTGCCCACCCATGCTGCTTGCTTCTTTCTCCTGTACCCCCCCACCCCCAGCAGGTCCTCATTTCTGCACTGTCATCATATATACTCATTAATCTCCCCAACTGCCTTGTCCTTATATGTCTTTTTGAACCTGGATTATTTTTGCTTAACAAATGATTTCTGGATCCGCTATTTTTCCACAAATATGATTTCGTTTGTCTTTATGGCTAAATAAAATACCATGTGTATATGGCCACACTTCTTTATTAACTTACTGTCACACATCTAGGCTAATTACAATTCCCAGCTATTATGAATAGTGCAACAGTACACATGGATGGGCAGTACCTCTATCTGTACTAGTTTGCTTTGGAAATATGCACAGGGCTGGTGACCTGGGCCACATGGTAATTCTTTTTTGTTTTTTTTGAAGAGTCTTCACACTGATCTCCAAAGAGGTTGTATCAGTTAGGAGTCTTATCAGCTCTGTATGAGAGTTCCTGTTTCCTCACATCCTTACCAGCTCCATTGTCGTTTTCTTTTCTGGGTAGCTGGTGAGATGGAATCTCCAGGCAGTTTTCCTTGTGATCAACCCTGTGCTAAGGATATTGACACCTTTTCAAATACTTACTGGTCGTTTGTGTTTCTCTTCAGAACTGTTTCTCCATTTCATTGCCCCATTTACTGCTTGGATGACTTGTGTTTTGCTGTTTAATTTTTTATAATTCTTTATATATTCAAGGAATCACTCCCATTCTGACATATGGTTGGTAAAGATTTTTTTCTCAGAATTCTGTAGGTTGCCCATTTTTGTGATTATTTCTTTTGCTATGTTGAATCTTTATCATTCTATAGATTGTGGCATGTCAATTCCTGGGGTTGTTGCCCGTGCTTCTGGGGTTCTGTTCAGGAAATCTTTGGCTGTGCTTATGTCTTAAAATGTTTTCCTGTTTTCTCCTAGCAGCTTCAGAGTGTCAGGTCTTACACGAATGTCTTTGACCTATTTTTAATTGAGATAAGGATTAACTTGCAGACATCCAGTTTTCCCAACACTCTTAAAGAGGCTCCTTTTCTCTTTTATATTTTTTGGGGGTGTGGGGGTGGGGCACCATGGTCACATTTTATGTGGATGTGGTTGCATGGGTTATTTCAATGCTCTCTGTTCTAGTCCACTGGCCTCCTTACATTGTGTGCTGCTACCCATCTTATTATTTTGGCTCTGTAGTTAATTTGAGATCAGATATTCTTGATAGCTACAGCGTTGTTCTTTTTGCTTAGGATTGACCTGGTTATTTGTGATCCCTTGCAATTCCATATGAATTTTAGAATATATTTCTCATCCTATAAACAATGTAATTGGAATTTCGATGGGAGTGCATTGAATATGTAGTATGCTTTTAGGAAGCTGGCTGTTTTCCTAGTGTTAATTATGCCAACCCACAAGCATGGGAAGGTTTTCCATCTTCTATTGTCCTCTCCAATTTTTTTCTTTAGTGTTTTAATGTTTTCAATGTAGAATTACTTCATTTCCTTGGCGAAAAAAGTTCTGTTTTTGGACGCAGAAACCACTGCTGTATGACAAGAATAAAAGCTTCTCTTTATATAATTGATCTTCTCACTTGGTCTTCATAGCAATCAGCCTGTGGGGTGGATACAGAAATTGATTCTCGGACAGCTTAATCGCTTACTGGAAGCCACATGTAGTAAGTAATAGAATGAAAGCAAAGTCTTGAGTCTAAAATCTGTGTACCCCTCTATCCATGGAAGAAAATTAGTGAACAAAGCCATAGAAAAGAAACTCTAAGGTAATTAATTCTTTTTGTAGGAAGAAAAAAGCTACATTGGTTGTAGTCGGCCACCTTCAACAGTGCTAGGTATGGCTCAGGGGTTCTGGAATTAGAGATGATTGTTCTGCAATGTCCTTAACTATAGTAGCATTTCCCTGAAGTGTAATCTTCCTTTGGAAAGCAAGATAGGAAGCCTGATTTTCTGATGTCATCTTTGGCTGTTGGTATAAGATGTAGAGAGTCTTGGCTCCTTCCAAGTTCTGAAACACACACACACACACACACACACACACACACACACACACACACACACACACACCCCAGTGGTTCTCTCTGTCAGTTGCACATCAGGCTTTTGTCAGCAGCTTGCTATTTCATATTTTTAACTTCATCAGAATTGACAGGGGCCCTAAGATCCTGGGATTTACTGTACCTTCAGTACAGCTGACATGGTCTCACCACATTGGCACAGTCAACGTCTGTCTCTCATTTCTCCATGCTTGATTTTCTGTCAAATATATTCTTCTATGTTTCCTATGAAAGATTACACATGGAGAATAGTTGAGGGGTCTCTGCAGTGAGGACACATTTATGTGAGGGGGCGATTAGTCTCCACATTTATGTGATTGTGTTACCGGAATATGATGCTTTTTTTCTTAGTTCAAAAAGATGTCATTGCTTGAAGTCTATGTGGGTGACTAAGGAATTAATTGTAGTTGGATGGTTTCAGAGAAATGATTGCTTCATGTTGCTGACAGATTCATCTTCTTGAAAATACAAGAAATAATACATGTAAATTACCGCTCTGGGACAAATTTGAGCCAATTCCAAGGAACTGGCAGGTGATGTGTAAGAGAGAACAGTCCCAGAACATGAATGGACGGATACAGCCTTCTCAGTCCCTCGGCACCTGGTGGTTCATGCCCAACAATGAGGAACTTAAGGCAATGTGGTATGCTCTAGGGATATTAGGAAAGTTCAAAAGAGATTCCTGACTCACATGAATTACATTGCAAGGCAGTGAGAATTAGCAAGGTGGGATGGCTGGCCAGCTGGAAGACATCTTTGTGAAGCTGTAGAGTGAAATGTTGTCAGAGGGTTGAGAGGCATGTCCTCATTTCTCCGGAAACAGGAAAGAAGGTGGAATCAGGGATATATCCACCACCTATCAGCATGTTAATCTTGACAAAGTACAAAATGTTTGATTCAGACCATGCTGTGGAAAGCCATTAAAAGGAAGGGGTATTCTGAGAGCCAGCCAGAGTTCACTAAGAACAGATCATTACAGGGTTGTTAGCGGATGCACACAGCACATCACACTTGCCCAGTGTCCCAAGTTTTGAACAGGGCATTTCTCAGTCTCCCATAATACTGTAGATAATAAGGATCAGTCAGGCACTGGTAGTTGCATAATAAGATGGATACATAAATCCTTGAACTGTTATAACCATAAAGTCTGATTTTCTAAACCATTGCCTTTTTTTTTCCCCCTTGGGAAGTTCAGTTTAATTCACGGAATGGTAGGCACCAGGTTGGTATACCCTAACTGCCCATTATGGGTGTGGAACCCATTTGTCTATTTTTTTTCCTTGATAAATTTCCTGCCTGAGATAAGAAACTGAGACTGTTTGAACTCATTATGTAATGCAGTGGAGACTTTGGTATAGGTATATTCTATATGACTAGAGGCTATAGTAACATGAGCCTTGAACTCTAATATGAAAAACCAAAGACAGGATTGTTTCGTATTGGTTAAGGGCAGATGGTGGGTTGGCACAGTCTACTTTGCTTCCTATGATATATTGTTAGGAGACTATCCCAAAGGTTAGAAATAAGAAGTATAGGCCTTAAACTTCTGCTATCACCAAGGATTTTGTTCTTGGATAAATTTAAACATATTGGAGACTATTGAAATATATTACAGTATACGAGCAAAATGATTACTCAGACTTGCATTTGAAAGATTTTGTTTGGGCTATAAGCTAGAAAATAGAGTAGGGGGTGAGATGTTGGAAAATTTAATTATAAAATGATAACAACAATCTAGGGAGAAGAAATGGGAGCCATAGAAATAATAAAATAATGAAATGAAATGGAATTGATGTACTGGAGAGGTATCTTGGGAATAGGTTGAAAAAATCTCAGCAGTCACAGGATGTAGAGAAGGAGGGCATGTAGAAGAGATGATTCTGCTTTGGCCGTGCATCTCTGAGTGTGTGGGGTACCATAGGATAATGTAGGAGAGACCATAAAGAAAAGGCAGGGTGGGCTCAGTTTTATCTATATGGATTGTGAGGTACCTCTGACAGAGCAGAGGGCTGTTTAGTAGGCTCACAAGCTGGATGCAAGGACCTGCCATCTTGTGAAGAATTCTGGCTTCAGGATACATTATGGAGTTTACTTTACTCTCCATGTATCAGCCAAGCATTTTTTTATCTCTCTTTTTCCTGTGTGTGTGTGTGTGTGTGTGTGTGTGTGTGTGTGTGTGTACTCTGTAGCTACCTTCCTTCCTTGTAGAAATTCCTAGGAGATATTTTGTTATGTTATTCCTTCCAGAGATTAATCTTCATCAAGGCCATGAACCCATTCAACTCTACAGAAATGACTGGTTTGGGGCAATTTGGTCTATAATAAGTAACGTAAAGGATAAACATATGAAACTGTTCTAGATTTTACACAGCATTCTGCTCCATCGTTAACCATGATGGTAGTGTTTTAAAAAGCAGTTAACTTTGTAAGTACCCATGCATGGCAATCTGCAGCGTCTGCAATTTAGGTAAAATACGGCCTTAGGAACAGGCTTTGCTGTTACATTCTATAGCTCTGTAAATCACTTTTTCTGGGACATGAGCAATTAAACAGAGTCCATACATTTCTGAACTTGTTAACATTTTTGAAACCAAACCAGATACTAGACATGACATTTTCTTGCTGCTGTCTGGAATTTTACATGCCCCGTGTCTAGGCTCGTTCTGTTCCACTGTTTACTTTGGCCCCAACTCTTGGCATCGTCTTTCAAGTTGTTTGCTCTCGGTGTTTACAAAAGTAGGTTCCCACAAGCAAAGAAAGGGTGGGTAACGAGGCAGCCTGGAAGTACTATTTGCCACTGTCAGAAACTAAGATTAGTGCATCGTAATTAGGGTTATTTTTTTGAAAGCTACACTGAGCTCTGTGGGCACTGCCAATGGCGTCTTCCTCAGTACCCACATGGAACGCACACTCCCAGATGTGCGTCTGCTGTGTCTTAGCCTAACTTTATTTCTGAGCTCTCTCCTAACCAAGAGCACCGTCTTTGTAAAATTCAATGAAAATGAGAGTAAATCCAAGCTCTGGGTTGCTGTGTGAAGGCAAAGTCTCTGGTGGGATGCTGACACGCTGCTTCTGAGGAAAGACAACAGCATTTTTGATTTCTTGGTGGACAGTGCAAAATGGAATTAAATATATTTAAGAGCCTTAGTGATTGTGATGTTTTGATTTGGCTTAGAAGCTAAGAGCCCATACTGCTCTTGGTGAGGACCCGAGTTTAGTTCCCAGCACCCATGTTGGGTAGCTCATAACTGCTATAACTCTATCTTTGGCAGAGAGTGGAGACGCTGCCCCTTTCTAACCTTTATGGGCACTTACAATCATGTACACATGTCCTCACCCACCCAGACACACACACACATATACAATATTTAAAATAAAAATAAATCTTCAAAAAGTATTTTGATTATTATAGACTAATAGTTCTTAGACTAAATTAAGCTTTTCCTCTCTGATTATTGGTGCTACACTTGTGTAGGTTCCCATAACAACCATTAGTGGCTTATCTAAGAGCATTCAAATGGGACACAACATTCAAAACTGGTTTTTGGTGTATATGCAAGTTCACATGTACATGAGAGAATGTGTTTGTGTGTATGTGTATGTGTGTGCGTGCACACACATGTATGTGGAAGTTCAAAGTTGACTTTAGGAGTCTTCAACAGTGAGGGATGATTTTATATATTGGGGAAGGGTCTCTCACTGAACCCAAGGCTTGCAGTTGCTGGTTCTCTGCTTAGCCAACTTTTTCCAGGACGTCCCTGTCTCTGCCTCCTGAGTGCTGGATGACAGGAGGCCACCATGCCCCATGGCATTTAAATGGGTTCTGAGATTCCAAACTCTGGTCCTCACTTGCATGTCACACACTTAACCAATTGAACCTTTTCTTCATCCTGTTCCTTCTTAGGAGCAGCCATCCAGTAAGATATCAATGAAGATTGTTAAATGAAGCCAATGAAAACTTAAACAATTATTTTCATTATAAGTAAGATTAGCAAGTAATTAAAAGCAACCAAACTCATCTGTTCCCAGTGTCTATCACTGGACTTAACTTTGCCTATTTACTTTGCCTATGACAGAAACATGTTACAGTGTTTTTGTTTTGTTTTGTTTTTAAATGGGCTTTGGTTTCACATCTCAGAACCACCATTTTCTACCCTTTCTAAATTTTTATGTTTATGAGTATTTTGCCTGCATGTATGCATGTACACCATGTGTTGGTTTGGTACCCTCTGAGACCATAATGGGACATCTGATCCTCGGGAACTAGAGTTACTGATGATTCTCAGCTGCCATGTAAGTGCTGAGAACTGAACCTAGGTCCTCTGAAAGAGTATCCAGTGCTCTCCACTGTTAAACCATCTGTACAGCCCCAGAATTGTCACCATTTTCTAACCCTGTGGCCTTGGGCAAGATATTGAACTCCTCAGATTATCAGTTCCTTTCTCTCTGAAATTTCTGTCCCATGTTAATTTTGCTATGATTACAGAGAACATTCTGTGCCCACATGCAATTTTATAAGTAGTATAGCTGCTGCTGTGATTGTAGCATCTGTTAGTCTAATCTGCAGGCTGCCTTCTAGCTGCCGGTTTAGCCTGTCAAGAGGCAGTCCTGGGGGCAGGGAGGGAGCGGGGAGATGAAGACCCCATGTTCAATTCCCAGCACCCACATGACAATTCACAACTGTAACTCCACTCCTGGGGGATCTGACGCCATCATACAGCCGTACATGCAAGCGAACCTAATGTATATTAAATAATTTTTTTTTTTTTTTTAAAAAAAGAAGCAGTCCTGGATTGGTTTTATCACACCAGCCCGCTGCCTTGTAGAGATGTGTATGACTTTCCTCCTTCAATTATAGCCCTGAGTCACAGGTTTTGTTTCTGAAGGTCTTGCCATCATCCTGAACCCATCAACTCCCAAGATGATGCCCCTTCCTCTTCTCTAGAGATTTTATCCTGCAGGACATATTGTCCTAAATCACCATCCTCACCCCCACCCCCACTCACAGCAGGCCCGCCATGCTTTTTTGGATTTGTTTACACAGCTCATTAGCTCCAGTCTTCACTGCACTTAGGAAGTGAGTGAGGCACAGAACCATGGTCCACTGCAGAGCACAGCTGCCGCTTCTCCTCAGGACCCCCTTGGAAGTTCAAGAATCTGCCTGGTCTTGTGAAGGTCTGTTCTTCCCGATCAAGCTCGATTTGATTCGTGTTTTATTTTTCTCTCTCCTTGTTTCTTTCCATTCCGCAACATCTTGGAAGACGTGGACGAGTGCCAGCAACCAAAGGTCTGCACTAACGGATCCTGCACCAACCTCGAGGGCTCCTACATGTGCTCCTGTCACAAGGGCTACAGCCCCACGCCGGACCACAGACACTGTCAAGGTAATGCTTCCTTCGAGAGCAGAACTGAGTGGCTAGACTTAAAAATGGACCATGCTCCTGAATTTTGTTTTTTCCCATTCATGTCCGTGAAGCATATTTGGCTGTTTATTGTGGTTAAGTCCACAATGGATTTATACATATCATGTGTCTTGAACACAGGATGTGATATGCACAGTTTTCATCTGTATGCTACACAGTTTTACATGCTCTCATTATCTCTTCAAACATCATTTTTAAAGGCCACATAATACTCATAATGTATTGTCATAGTTTTCCCACCTTCTTATTATTGGTAGATCTCTGTTAAAATAAACCTTTGTCTAAGTGTGTGGAAATATTTGGTAATATTTCCTGGATTTTTTAATATTAAATAGGAAAAATATCCATTTCTAGTTATTAGTTGTATTTATTTTTAAAAAGTTTAATTTTTGAGTCCTCATGTTTTTAACAATTCCTTAATCATTTTAAGTTATTGATACTTATTTTTATTGACAATTTATATTTGTTCATTATACATTTCTGTTAGGAGCTTTTTATATTTATCAAGCCTTTTATTTTCAAATAAATGCAGATGATTTTTTGACACACACTCATATGTGTGTGTGCCTTTGTACATACACATATATATGATGTGCATTTTTATGGTATAGTGCAATTGGTCCATATTTCCTCAATTTTGTTCTCAGTAATTCTTTATTTTAATAAATTGTAAGTGTGTGTGTGTGTGTGTGTGTGTGTGTGTGTGTGTGTGTCCATGCACATACATGTAAAGGCTATAGCAGGACATCAAGAAGTCTTTCATTGAGCTGAAAATTTGTTCAGCCAAGCTGATTGACGTGTAAGTTCTTGAGAGCAGCCTGTCTCCATTACAAAGCACAGGCATTTAGCCCTGCTTTTTATGTGGCTGTGGGGGATCTGAACTCAGGTCTTCGTGCTTGCAGAATAAGCACTTTTCCATGGAGTTTCCCCCCTTACAAACAAACTGTAGGTTGTTCTGTTTTTTGTTTTGTTTTTTTGTTTTTTGTTTTTTTTCAAAAGCTTGTTCTTCCTAAGGAAGAAAATGAGGAGATAAATACAAGTTTTTCTTCTTTTCTAAGTTAACATCCACTGTAAGTGAAGGAGCTGGAATATTACGTTCTTGCAGTAGGCAAGAAATAAAGGACCACCTTAGTGTTCCAGATGAGCCATTCTCTGCTTGCAGCAGAAACTCAGAAGGCATTGGATTGAGTACCTGTTCCTTGCTCATAGGATACCAGCCAGTTCCTGTGAATGACATAGAGCAGACACATCTCCATTTCTTCTGGTCCCCTCCCTGCCCACCCATACTCATGTTGACTCCTTAAGATATGTATCTTCTCAGGCCAAGTTCTATACAGGAACTATCTAGAATTTCTCTCCCATCTCTCCTCAATCTCATCTCACCTTACAGGGTAGCAATGAACAAAGATCTTAAACCTTAGATGTTATATTGTTAATTAATATGTAGTTGATATGTTTTCTTTGCAATCATATCCTATCAATATATCTCCCTGGTTTTTTATCTGCTCCTGAGAAAAGCTCTCATAATTTCTGTCTCTATCTCATATCCCAAATTTAATTGTCACTATTGCCTTCTTGAGACCTTGTACTCTCTGACCCATTCAGGTTGACATCATGCTATTGGAGTGTTCTGGGCTTATTTAGACACAAGTGTCTGCTCTTGAGTAGCTTATGTTGCATACCCACCCTCTTCCTCACTGCTTCTTTCACAGTGGCTCCTCTTGTAGATCACTGAGACCTTGCATGAATAAACCACAGACTCTATGTCATGCAATGTTAGTAACCTATACTCTCTAAAGGGATGAAACTCGGAGTAGAGATACAGTGAGTGCATGGCTGGTACAGCTGTCTTGCTTTTGACCTTTGCCCAAACAGTTAAACCTCTGCTCTCTGATTGGTCTCCCTAGAGCCCCACTTAATTCCACTAAGTGTAATTACCTTAACTAAATAATAAAGCCTAAAGTTATTACTTCTGCCATGAGAATGACCCAGGCAATGGATGCATTTAATGGCAAGAACACTTCATGTCTACATTGCTTTCTCTAAAGATCTCTATCTGCATAGTCTGATCATGATATCACATAAAAAGTGATATTACAAAAAAGACATAGTACAGGATCTTTCAAGAATTCTATTCTGGTCACCCTGCCTATACTTCCTGCCAATCAGTGTTTTATTAGACCAATATGAGTGACAAATCTTTACAGTATACAAGAGTATTATCCCACGGCATTTTTTTGGTTGTGTTTCTGATGTTAGAAGCAATGAGAAAAGCCTTGTCAAATCCAAGAAGCCCCGCTTAGTTCTAATAAGAATAGGTAGGTTCTGCTTGTGTGCTGGGAAAGCCTTGAAGAGGTGTTGCTGTCTGAAATTGCTCATAAATACTGAGTACAAGGGAAGAACACTTATCAGGGAGAGGAAACAGCACAGTGAAATGATGGGAGCCTGGAAAGGGCTGTTGGCTTAGCTTGGCTTTCAACCCTGCCCTCTACTCTGAGTCTTCCCATTGTCTAGGACAAAATAAAGGGAAATTCCTATTTTGTGCTCTGAGCACCTGCAACAAACTAACTGCTCTCCTTACTCAGCTACCAGAGCCCTTCCTTTCTCCACTAAGAACAACTTTTTTTTAGTTTTATAATGATGTAAGAATATCTTACATTATTATACTCATCCCAGATCATAAACACATTCCTTCTTCAGTATCTGAGGAGCTCCACCAATCTTACTTTGTTGACAGCTGCTAAGGTTTACCTTGTCTTTACCTTCCTAAATGTCCTGGTGGCTTTTTTGATACTCTAAGAGTATATCTAATGTTTCAATGTACAACTCATTGCTTCTTACACTTAATGTTATAGCATATATAACATGTAAATATACATAACATGATCTCTTAACATTATAGCAAGAATATATATTAGCATTGTATGCCCTGGCTTTATAAATAACCATAGGCAATCTACATTTTTTCCTCTGGGCAGGGCTTGTCACAATAAAATGTGTTATAATTAAGATGTGCCCTAGATGCCTATTTTTATAGAAACTTTCCTTTTGTTGTAATAAATCTGTTCCTCATTGGAAAAGAACAAAATTCTCTCTAAAACTAGGGTATCTCTTTTTTCTTTGGTCATTTTGGTTCTTTGAACACAGGGAGCATTTCGTGCAAGATAATGACGTTCCCTGAGACTCCAGGTACATTTGTCATGACTTCTGATGGATGGCCTTGGGCAGGCTTTCCAACATAAACTAGTAGCTTTAGTGATGTCTGGCATACTTGATGGTACTTGGAATGATGTACCTGTCCTCTTGGCAAATGTCTTCATGTGGGAATACCTAATTTGTCATCATCTATGAGAAAGTCAGAAATATGCCAAAGCACTAAAAAACCTGTCAGATGTGATGTGAGATCCAGCAAGAAGTGCTCTTGGTCTCAAGTTTGCGCACTCATGCCTCAAGTGTTTTCATACAAAGTACAGAGGTGTCAGCAACTGCCCCTGAAGCTAATAGGCTGCACATTCTGGAAAGGCACCGAATAATTCTGAGCATGAAATTTGGCTTAATGATTAAATGTCTCTGTGTACAAACAGGAATTCTTAGTAAATAAAAGGAGCCACTAACACAACCCTTGAAGTAGATGAAAAGATATTCATAAAAGCAAGTACAATGAACAAAAGTAAAGTAAGAAACAAATAACACTGAGCCCTAACTGTATTCATAATGTGGAAGCTATTTTGGGAAACTGGGAATAATCTGGCATCTTATTTTTCTCATCATAATGGTCAGAATATTAATACCTCATTAGGGATTAAGGAACCCAACTTTGCTCAGGTGCTCAGGAAACAGACAACTGTCAACCATACTAGAGGGTTTATGGCTGTACAGTGAGTGGGGGATTCTTGGTAAACACTTTCAGACACATTTTAAGTAAGACATTTTTAGAGGCAAACAACAGTTACACATTGGACCTCGATCACAGAACATGGCTTCTTCATAGCTCCCTTAGCTGCTTTGTGCATTGCTGTTTAGATCAGAGAGAAGGCTCGTGAGGTTTGCATATGTTCCCCTTCTCCCATCGTCGGAGGCCTATGGTGAAGGTGCAGGTGGTGAAGAACAGATGTGCCATGTTTTAATAATTATTGATTCTTATCCATTGCTAGTTTTCCAGCAGAACACACAAAGGCTGGATAAATGCGGGTGAATCAGGACAGAATTCTCAAATTAGGATAGACCTATATAGTAGCTGTGTTAGTTACTTCCTGCTTTGTTGGAACAAATATATCTGAAGAGAGAAAGCGCTTATTTTGGCTCACAGTTTGAGAGTACAATCCGTCATGATGGTAGGGGCTCAAGATGGCTGTCATACTGTTTGCAGAGACAGGAAGTGGGGTTGGGGTGAGCAAATGTTGGCGCACAGCTTGCTTTCTCCTTTTGATACAGGTTGGCAGTTAGACTATGGGTCTTTCTGCCTCCATTAACCTAATCTTGAAAATCCCTCATACACGTTGCTGAGATTTGTCAGCGAGGTGACGCTAGGAGCATATCAAGTTGACAGGCACTGTAAATCATTACGGTAGACAAGCAGAAACATGTGGAAAGCCAACCCCACTTCTCCTAGGAATGTCCACGTAATAAATGAAGTCCTGCTTTGCTACAATCCTGTCACTTCGTATGCATGACATTTCCAAGGACACTAATGCTCAGTAGTGTCCTCATAATGTTTTGCTCTTTCACAGTTGGTTGACTATCTTTGTCAAGGCTCTCTTTTTTGAAGAAGAAGAAGAAGAATATTATTTATTTTTCAATTGACGTTTGGCTGGTTTTTAAAAGTGGACTTCACCGTGACATTTTCATGCACCACATTTCACTCTTACCTTCTGCTCCCTTTCTGTACTCCGTTTTCTCTGCTTCTTCCCCCAAAATATTGCTCTCTACCACTTCATGCTACAAATAGTTTTTTTTAACCTCCCCTCATTTCTTCCTCTTTTTCCTTTTAGCTCACTCCCATCCTCCCATCTCTACACTGTGTCCTAAATATACATTCTTATGCGCATGTACATACACGTACATATAGACAGAGGATGCGAGAGAGAACATGTGATGTGTGTTTGGAATTTTTTGACACAGGGTTTCACTATGTATGTACATAGATGGAACTCATGGCCCTCCTCTCCCAGCCTCTCCAAGTGCTGGGATTACAGGTATGTGCCTGACTCACTGGAAGCATCTTTATTAAATCCTCAAATGCCTCTTTCTCTCCAAGTCTTTTGTTATCGTCATATTTCACACTAGTACCATTTTTCTTGGTTTCTGTGTTACTTTGAAAGATAGGTCAGTCTTACTTAACACAACTCTTTGACATTATAGTTCAAGTTATAAAGAAAGTATATGCTTCTGTTGCCTTCTCTAACTGCCAGGATCTACATTTGTTTGTTCCTGATACTTTTATTTCTGGCTTTCATACAGTGCAGTGGGTCTACAGAGTCTGGTAGCTGCTGCATATGCTTTATATGCTCCCTTCCAATTTCAGTTCCAGGTTGTGATGTTGCCTTTATGCTAGATGCACGGTGTTTGGATGAGAGTGTGGGGAGCTGTAAGTTGCTTTTGTAATCATTTAACTTACAAAAGTCAACGTACTGGGTGAGTTTTTTAGTGCCTAGCCAGAGTACTAATGTTTTGTGTTATGAATCCCAGAACACATTGTAGGAATTACAAGGGGGAGGTTCTGTCTAATAACCAGTCGCCGTCACATATGTTCACAGATATTGATGAATGTCAGCAGGGGAACCTATGCATGAGTGGGCAGTGCAAAAATACTGACGGTTCCTTCCGGTGTACCTGTGGGCAGGGATATCAGCTGTCAGCAGCTAAAGACCAGTGTGAAGGTAGGTGTGTGCCATCATCAATGACAGAGACCAGGGTGAGCGACATAGCCTAAGTCATTATAATGTCAGAAACCCAGCCACTTTTACATAGCCAGCCAAGTCAGTAAAGTAATGTGAAGTGAGGTAAAGTAGAAATATATGACATTGGTGACCAGTGGCTAAGCATCGTATCAAAAAGAAAAAAAAAACTGTTGCTGTCAGTATAATTCTTTACTACATAAAGTAATTTTCATTTAAATATTTAAATTAATTTTGAGGTTTTATGTACTGTGATTCCACAATAAGGAAGTCATTATATTGTCCTGGCATTATGCTATAGAATGTTAATAATTTCAGTGTATATTTACTTCAATTTTTCTTGGCAATTTTGCTCAGAGATTAAGATTCTTTCATAACGAAACTATTCACTGACAGCGTTATAAAAGCAAGAGTATCTGATGGTGATTCCAGAAGCCTCTACCATTTCCTTTGTCACTTCCCCAGGCATCCCTTCTGGAACAGCCAATGTCTAACTAACCTAGGAATGAGCAGCGACAGGATTATTCACAAGCACATTCATGTACCTGGATAAATTAAGCAAGTTATTGTGAAATCTCTCTTAATATGGTTACCTTCATAATCCCTAACCCCCTTTACCTACAAAGAAGTGGATACAAAATCTTCACATGATATAACCAAGCTACTACTACATTCAGAGTTCTTTGGCAAAGCCTGTCAGGTTCCTGAAACATGAATTCTAGTTGGTATTTAATGAAAACTCAGAGCCAGATATTGGGGGAAAGCTGGAATATCAGAGAGAGGAAACAGACCACAGTCAATTCTCACCCAGCTAACTCCTCAGGGTAAAAGCTATCTTCAAAAGTCCTTAGCCTGTCTTGTTGCATCTACAGAATGCCTCAATGTCTTTCTAAGCCTGTCTTAAATGCCTTCTTTGCCAAGTTCTTTCATTTCCAAGTTCAACTCTGCATCATAATCCTAGAGTTAGGATTAAAGGTGTGAGCTACTATTGTTTGGTAGTTAGGCCTCGGACTCACAGAAACACAGAAAGATCTTTGTTTCTGGGGTTATGGGATTTAAACTGTGGGCCACCACTCCTGGTCTCTTCAGTGCTAGGATTAAAGGTGTGAGTTACCACTCTCTCACCCTCGTGGCTTGACTGTTGGTGATTCCGTTCTCTGATATTCCAGGCTGATTTTATTAAATATAAAATAAATCACCACAGGTTCCAATCAATGATGAGTAGGGTATAGCCAGAATCACCTATCTACCAGATTATCAACAGAGGAAAACTCACTTTGGTTGCCAAATGCTGTGACAGTCTAAGAAGGGATGTGATGTAGCTAACACAGTATGGGGAAGAAAATGAACCAGATTCTTGGTGGGAGCTGATACATGTAGTTGCCTTATAGAGAGACACTAGCAGGTAAAGGGAAATGCTTTCTAATGTTAAAAAAAAAAAAATTTAACAAATAATATGAACTGAGTGCCCCCCCTACAGCAAGGTGTTACCTGAGGTATCCTAAAGAATGTGGTAAATGTAATTTATGTCTCCGGGAAGTCTGTAATTACAGGGTAAAGTATTTGGATTCATGTGGTGTATTTTGTACCACATGTGTGGATACAATATATGACAGGTGAGTGCCTGGACTTAGGATCACGTGACTGGAACAAATGGTGTTCATGTTGAGGATGTAGGTCTCCAGCAGGAGTGAGTGGAAATATGAAGTAACCAAATGAGATGAGAGTCAGAAGAAGATTTAACCAGAATTATTTTAGGGGATAGAGATTAAATGAGGATAAATGGATGGATGGATGGATGGATGGATGGATGGATAAATAAAGTAAAGCCTAGTTGCTTGAGCCCAGTAGGTAAATGAGAAATGGGGGGAAAAAAGATACATATGTTACGCTACTTAAAAACAAAGGTTGACAAATCTTTTTTTTGTAATGGACCAGATAAAAAGTGTCTATATAGAGTAGTTTTAAATAAAACTTTATTTATACTAATTAGTAATAGGCTGAATGTGGCCTGTGTACTACAATTTGAGGACTTTTGCTTTAGGCTGTTATAAGCCTGTGTGCTTTCAAAGCAAGTGTTAAAATTGAATGTATCAAAGTGAGATTAACAAATTTCAGCAAACTATTCGCAACCTATATTTAAGTAGTGAAACTTAAACATACAAATGGTTTACATTTTTGAATTTATTAGACTTTTCCTATTGTAGAGTTACCCTATTTTTCAGCTTAGTATACATCACTTAATAAAAGGGCTTGCTCGATCATAAACTAAAAATTGCTGTATCTTCTCTGATGCAAATGATGGATTCTAGTTTCTTTGTGCTGCTTTGCTTACAGATATTGACGAATGCCAACACCATCACCTCTGCTCTCATGGGCAATGCAGGAACACAGAGGGCTCCTTCCAGTGTATTTGCAACCAGGGTTACAGAGCATCCGTGCTTGGAGACCATTGTGAGGGTGAGCATCACCTCAGGACCAGAACCTGCTATACTCTGAGGCAATCTGGGGTCTTCCTACCTGCTGTGTAGGAGCTCAACTTTTGCCTTTGTAATTGAAGGTTAGCTTCCTTTATCCCACTGTCATATGAATGGACAAAGAAGAGAGGAGATTGCAAGGTGGTTTTTTTGTTTTTGTTTGTTTGTTTTGTGCCAGTGATTGATGGATGGCTTTATCTGGGTGCATGGTTCTGAATTGTAATACCTCATGTATACAAAACTGTCTTCCAAATGGCCCAAACAAGTAAAGCACAGCTTTATTACCAATACAAGTGGGGCCTTGACATAGCTGAATTTTCCAGTATGAAACACTTCTACATGGTACCACACAGATCTAGCACTGGGCAGTTGACTATGAGAGGTGTTCAGGGCTCTTGACCAAGTCACAAGCAGGTGTATTTTCTCCTGGCATGCTCTTCATCTCTCTCACACCACCAGCTCATCACTCATGAACATACACTGTGTTCAGAGCCCATACAAGGCACACTGTCTCCATCTTACCTGCCCGTTTGGTGCATTTGTAACCTATTAGTCATGAAATCAGACACATGAACATTAGGTTGTGTTTCACATGAAGCATCAGTGAATCAGAGTGAGGGGTGATGTTAATTTTCTCATTGTTGCAATCAAAATACCAGACAAGAATAACTCTAACAGTGGAAGGCTTTATCTTGGTTCATAGTTTGAATGTACAGTCCACCATGGTGAGGAAGGCATGTTAGCCATAGCTCTTGGAGGCTGAAGCAGCAGGAGGGGAAGGCTGATTGCTCATATAACTCCAGGAACAATAGGCAGAAACAGAACAGATACCCCCTTAGTAGCTATTTTCTCCAATTTTCTAGAGGTTCCTTAACCTCCCCCAAAACACTAGAGATTAAGTGTTCAAACTCATGAGCCTAAGTGGGAGGTTACACGGACAAACTGTCATAGGGCCCAAGCTCTACCATTGTCTCAACCAGTGTTCTATTGCTGTGAAGAGACACCATGACCAAGGCAACTCTTAGAAAGGAAAGCATTTTCTTAGGACTTGCTTGCAGTTTCAGAGGTTTAGTCTACTGTTGTCATGGTGGGGAGCATGACGGCACACAGGAAGACATGATGCTGGAGAGGTATCTAAGAGTTCTATATCTGGTTCCCCAGGCAGTAGGGAGACAGTGGAACTGGCTTGGGCCCTTAAAATCTCAAAGTCTACCCCTAGTGACACACTTTCTCCAGAAAGGCCATATCTACTCCCACAAGGCCTAATCCCTGTCAAGTACTGCCATTCCCTGGTGACCAAGCATTCAAATATATGAGCCTATGGAGGCCATTCTTATTCAGACCACCACAACCATTTTTAAGAATAATCTGCTAGCAGAGCATTTAACGGTTCAACATTCTTTCACTCCTGGCTCATTTAGCTGGGGAAGAACCATTGTGGTTAGAGTATGCTGTATTTTTAGTAAGACAGTTTGGTATAAGTATTCTCAAAGTGGCCGAGTACCTGTCTCTGTTGCTCCTAGGAGCATAAAATGGCCCAGTCCTTTTAAGGAGAAACTTGGGTCTAATTTCAAAGGCTTTAAAATGTATATTGTCTGTGTACCAGTAAATCCACATTTAGAATTTTACCCTAAAGTAAAATTAATAATATTTCTCAAAGTTTAATAACCTGAACAAAATGTCATCATTAGTATTTCTACTGAAAAGTAGACAGGTAATCAAATAAGTTCTGAATCAGATTGAAACATGAAAATTGTATTTGGGGAACTTCATTATAAGGTTAATGTTTCAACATGATGGTATCAAGGGAAGAAGGGGTATGTGGGTTGGGGGGAACTCTGTATTGTGAAGAGCCTGTTGTGGAAGATGTTCTTAGGAAGTCAGTAGGTAGCAAGGCTCATACAAACATGTGAGAAACCTAAACCAACCACTGTTGACTCTTCTGTCTTGCTTCTTGGCCAGGCCAAGAGGGTCATCAAGGCATGCCTGAATTTTCCAAACTTTTTATACTTATGACTGTTTTGTCTGTGTGTGTGCCTCTGCACCCTTTGTGTGCAGTACTTATGGAAGCCTGAAGAGGGCATCAAATCCCCTCGGACTGGAATTACAGACTGTTGTGTATTGTCATGTAGATAATGGGAACCCAAGTCCTCTGGAAGAACAGCCAGTGCTCTTAACCACTGATCTGTCTCTCCAGACTCAACAGTGCCTGAAATTTTGGTAGTACTCACCAGAGAGTATATTATTATTATTACTATTATTTATTTATTATTTTGGTTTTTAGAGATGGGATTTCTCTGTGTATCCCTGGCTGTTGTGGAACTCACTCTGTAGACCAGACTGGCCTTGAACTCACAGAGATCCACCTGCTTCTGCCTCCCATGAGTGCTGGGGATTAAAGACATGTGCCACCACTGCCAAGCAAAGACTATATTCTTTTATTCTGGCTTTAAAAAACAAAACAAAACAAAACAAGTAGGTATGTCATCAGAAGGCCCTAAAACTATTTTTATTCCAAAAAATCATTCATTGCATGACAAGCCAAACAAAAACCTTTAGCCAACTTAATTCTTTATTATTAATATATGTGCTTATAAGATATAATTATGTTCCACAAGAAAATTTCCTTTGGATGTGTAATTAAGCTCATTTATAACCCCAGTGTTTGGGTTATAAATAGGACTGGAGTCCATCCAGCTAACTCAGAGCTCCCTTTGAAACTACATTAGCACATCAGCCTGCTAATTCCCACCTCGTTCTGTTTCCGTCTCTCACCAGTGGAATGCATTTTGCTGTAATTAGCTGTCTACCAATGTCCACATACCTCTTACAGCTGTGGGAAGAAGAACCATCCTTCTTGTTAGACTTTATATTTACATGTGTGATTTTTTTCTTAATTTCAATGAAGACCTGGTCTTTGTGCACTATTCCCCCCCCCCCCCCCCCCCCCCCGTGGCCCACTGGCCTCCTCTGAAAGGCAAAAAACTAAGGCTCACAGCTGTGTGCAGCATGCTCAGTATGATGCTGATGACCTCTTAGAGATCTCAGGTCCTTCAGCATACCAAAGGCTCTGCCTCTGGACCTGGACCTGCTAGGCTTTCTAACCTTAATCCCATTCCTGATCCTCTTCCCCAGAGTCCCCCATAGTCTCTGTAGGCTCCCTGCAGAGTCTCAGAAGATGACTGGTACTTACCCTGAGGCTCTTGTCTCTTGGTGGTTGATATATCAACAACAAAAACCAAACAAACAAAAAACGGAGAGAAGTGAGAGGTTTTCCTTGTCAGATACAGGCGGAGTTCCCAAAGATGGATGATTTTAAATAAAGGAAACAGTGCTTTCCTTAAGTCACTGACTTGTGAATATTTATGAGAAGAATATTGCGTTCAAAGTAATAGCAGGTGTTCAAGCCCCAAGGAGAAGACTCTGTGGAAATTAGGAGTTCCACATGACATGTTCAGTCTTCTATCCCGGAGTGACTGTTCAAGTGCGGATCTCAAATCAATTCGATGCTAGTATCTGTAATTGAGGGGTGAGCCCTGGGCTGTAAGCCATCAGCACACACCTAGTTTTTAACCACTGAGTGGGATCACTCAAGAGGATGTGTTGCTGGAGAAGAGGAGCTTCTAGGCCTTCCAGCACGCAAAGATGAATAAATGGATAAGAACAAGCAAAGAAAGGGCTTTGAGGAGAGGAGAGAATCAGAGACTGTGCCAAGCATGACTGGGCTGAGAAGAACCAAAATGAACCGTGTTATTTAACAATGCAGAGATGGCAGGGAAAGTGACCAGATTCCACTGTCACTTCCTGGAAAACGTGTTCCTTGATTCCTAGGAAGACTCTCTATTCACAGTGTCCCGTGGGAGACAATCCCATGTTGAGCACTCTTGATGTTCAAGCTATTCTTTCAGTATCTGGGAGGGAGACAGGATGTTGGCCCAAGCTCATGAAGCAACACAAGCTGTCCTCAAATTTGTCATCCTCCTGCCTTAGCTTCCAGAGCAGGCTGTCAAGCATGCACCACCATGCATAGCTGTCACTCTGGCTTGTTTTTTCAAGGTTGTCGCAGATATTGCAAACATGAATAAAAATACACATTAAACTTGACTATATCATAACCAAGAGTTTTTAAACCCATATGTTATTTCACAAACACTTGACCAATGCTATTTTTCCCTCAGATTTTGAGATATGAAGGAAAATAAGATTGTTAAATATTCCTGTTTACAGACTTCTTTGTGCTGATGCAGATTGCTGGGTTATGTGGTATTTCTTGTTGTTGAACTTTACATTCACTGGATTTGACTCATTTTCAAGTTGAGGATTTTTTTCTTTTAATTTAATGCTAATGATCCAATAAATTTCATCTCACTTTGCTACCTTCTTTTCCTAAAGAACAAAGAAGGAGGGTTGATTTAGAATCAGCTCAGTCAGTATTTACCCATTAGAACAGTTATGGAGGTAGCCAAATAAATATGGAAAAATTGAATTTCTCATCCGCTGCCAGAAGGAAACTGGAGTGTAGAATGATAGAGCCATTTTAGGAAGCAGTTTCTAAAAATATTAAACATAGATCTACTCTAAGATTCAGCTATTGCAAATCCCAGTAATTTACCCAAAGAATATGAAAGCAAGTGTTCACGTGAACATATACCCATGCATGTTTGTTTGAAGTAGACAAAATGGTGATGAAATACTACTTGGCAGAGAAGAGGCGTGAGCTCTAAGATACAATCAGCACTTTGAATGAGTCTCAGAAACATTGTGAATTATTGATACCAAAGACACAAAGGGTCCTGCTTGGGTAGGGGTGGAAATGCCTGGACTGGAATCCTGGTGATTGGAGGGTAGGTATACACTCACCTCGGTGCACTGAGGTGGGCTCTCAAGGTAACTGTCTATATTGTACATTATACTTCAGAGAAGATGATGGGAGAAGACTTTCAAAGGCAGCAACAACGTCAGTTTCATTGTGATGGCAGATCACATACGTTTTGTATGTAGTAGCTGTGCTTGGAGCATTGCCAATGTGGGTGAACACTCACTCACTCATCATAACTTGCTCTCGACAGGATCAGACAATAAGCCTCCCTTCCCCCTCTGGAACTTTAGTTCAGTATCCTCATCCTTGGACCAGACAGTGGGGAGTGTAGGGGAGACAGTATCACTTTGCTATATTCACTTCCTCCTTAAAATTTTCCTTTGCATTAGCAGCCCTCAGAATTACTTGCCAGAAATGCAGTGAATTCCAACTTCTAGGAAGACAAAGGGGGTATTGTTCCTTGGTTTTCTTGAACACTAATTATTTAAACTTTGAACAGACAACAGTGGAGAAAGGGCTGGTGGGGTGTGTTGGGAGTAATGATCTCTGACTAGGAGCCCTCATGGCAATAAACAGCCCTGGAAACATCTGCCTGATGTGAGCCTCTGTATCACTGAAACCATCTCCCATCATCACAGTTAGAACTCAGAGTTGGTTGACTGTGCAACACTTGTAATTGGACATATGCTTTATATATAGTTGGTAAAAAACTGAGGCAGTCTGTTTATGAGCGTCACTAAGACTTAACAAGGATTCTGCTCCAATTGATTCTATGAGCAAAGATCCCTCTATTCACATTCTATTGCTTTAAGTTATCTTTTCTCTAAATTCATATTGCCTCTAAATTTAGTAACCTTCTTTTTCAGGTAATTGTATTTTTAAATGATTCTTATGTTAATTTGGGGGACCTATAATGCAATTTAATGACTTACGTGTTTATTTTTATTAATACAATGGCATTTGGAATTCTGGTTTTAATAACATTTTGCTTTAGTGTGGGGAATTTTGCCAAATACTTTCAAGCTGGATCTTATACATAGATCAAGGAGCTTAAGTATGCTTAAGATATACTTAGCAACATGTGCTTTAAAAAAACATATTCTCTATTATGGCGAGCACAAACAACTAAATTATTGTTTAATAAGAAATTGTGACTCTTCCTCTCCCAATTAATTGCATTTGATGTTTAAAACTTCCATGTAGCACTGAGGAGTCTGAAGCAGGAAAATTGTGAGTTCCAGGACAGTCCCGGCTACATAGATAGACACTGTCTGAAACATATAATTTTTGTATTTATTCCAAGCTAAAATCTTTCTGGATGGCCTTTGCACTCAGGTGGCTGGAGCGGGAAGATTAATAGTTTCAGAATGAGCTACATACAAACTAGACTCTCACTAAAATAGCAAAACGATAATTAAGCTAAAAAAAATTATTTCAAAATGTTTCATTAAAAAGAAACCTTGCCGTCTATGTGAAATCATGCATTGTAAACACAATGTGTGTTTATGTGTGTGTGTGTGGTGTGTGTCCATAACATGTATAATCTTCCTTATATTATCTGCTCAGTCCTAACTTGCACACTGGCTTGCAGATATCAATGAGTGCCTGGAGGACAGTAGTGTCTGCCAGGGAGGAGACTGCATCAATACTGCCGGATCCTATGACTGCACATGCCCAGAGGGATTCCAGCTGAATGACAATAAAGGATGTCAAGGTACATTTCTCTTTCTTTTTTATTATACACATAGTTGTTCAGTTCTGAGGTACTTCTTGACAATAATCTTGTTTCATTCCTGCATAACTGATGGCGTTTTGCATGATAAAAATGTGTTTCTGAGGTCTGCATCAAGCATAGGGATGCCTTGCTTTGAACCATTCCGTATTAAAGGAAGCTTGCATGTGTCATAAACTATATCCTCACTTTGTATGATTTCCGGGTCGCTTTGCTTTACTGAGCCTTGTTAGTACTTGACTCAGAATTCTTCTTTACCTTATTTGTGACTATCATGAATGTATTTCATTTTGCCTCAAACACAGTTTTGTCTTTTTTACACTGCCTGTTTGTCCAGCACCTACCATTTCTTTCCGTCTTCAAGACCAAAAAACAAAAACAGAACAAGAAAACTCTACATTTTTCAAAGTGCTTATCAACATTCGTTCTCCCCAGCAATATTGTTGACACAGGACACTAACAAGGACACAGTAATATAACAAAAGTACAAGTGTGTCCTCTGACAGTAACTTAAATCGAGCATCGCTCTTGGTGTCTCTTTCAATTTTTATAGCAATATAGAAGGTATCTTTCCTTATGTTCCATTTGTATCTGAGTAACTGAGACTCGGAGAAGTTAAGAACGTGGTCCTTTGCACTAGTAAGGAGCTGAGATTTGAGGCCATCATCAAAGAAGGCAGTGACGGTCAAGGATCTTTCTACAGGAGACCATAACCAGTTTTGACTTTGAGGTAGATCCTGTGTCTGACACTGTTGGCTGCATCTTACTGCTGCCTCTGGTTTACCTGTGCTTATCAATCTTAAGTCTCCAGCACTGGTGACATTGCTCAGTGGTAGAGCACTTGCCTAGTATGGGAGAGGCCATGGGATCAATGCCTTTACTGGAGGGAAAAAGAATGAGTGAATGAATGATGAATGAATGAAAAATGGATGAATGAGTAACAGGTTTATGCCTATTTTTCCCACTGAAAATGTATACTTATATTTATGTTGGTTTTTTTTCTGCATAAGTGTTTTATGTTCCTCTTCCATGATAGAATTGTGCATAATGTTCAAAAGCCAATTAAATAAGATAACATGTATAAATACTCTTATTGCTATTGTTAATATTGACCACGACAAATGATCTCTGGTATGTTCAATACAACCCACATCCTTGACAAAGAGGGTGCCTTCTCTCTGAGATATGGTACTAGAGTAATATAAGGCTTTATTTGTATCGCTAGCCATGGTCCCCCACACCCCCACATGCCATTGAGTTTTGAAAGACAGGAACCATTGCCTCCAGATGTTTTAGAATTAATTTTCTCATTGGTCCCAAAACTTAGATGGACTCCATGTACTTCATTTGATATTAGGTATTTCTTTGCTTTCATAATACAATAAGTGAAGCTAGAATTTTAAGTTTCCCAGTGTAGTAATTAAATGTGCTCAGACTTGATGCTGTGGAGAAGGAACATTTGACGTGTATGTTTCTGTCAAAATATATCCATTTTAGTACTTTAAACAAAATTAATCTTGATTTATATAAAAATGCCAGGAGATGAAAAAAGATCTCAGAAACCTAGGAAATTTGAATCCTGATCTTTATTATAGGATTTTTGGATGAAAAGTAATAGTCTTTTGTAATTTCTTTTGGCTAAATAGAGGCAAAACCAGGTCTCAGTACAACTGGCCCAAGAGCTCATTCTGCACATTTTATCATTTAACTTCTAGAGTCAAATCCCCCAGAACTCACTCAGTCATCTGACTGATTAACTGCACCAGGTTCTCTCAATGAGTTAATAAACCCTGTCTATGGTTTGAGGTCAGCTTTCAAAGATGTGACTGCTCACTCCAAAAGTGTGGAGGTTAATGACTGTCACTGGTTAGTAAAGTGACTGTTGTGTGTTGCATTCTTTACTCAGCCTAAGTCGACTTAAAAGATTTGAGTTCACATATGTAATAAGCATTTTTCTGGTGGTGGTGGTGGTGGTGGTGGGGTGTGTGTGTGTGTGTGTGTGTGTGTGTGTGTGTGTGTGTGTGTATCTGTGTGTGTGGTGTGTTTACATGCACACATGCGTGCACATGTGTTTATGTGTGTGTCTGTGTGGTGTGTGTGTATACACGCATGCATGCACATGTGTTTGTGTGTCTGTGTGTATGTCCGTGTGTCTGTGTGTGTCTGTGTGTGTGTCCGTGTATGTGTGTCTGTGTGTGTGTGGTGTATGTATACACACACACAGGCTTGCACATGTGTTTGTGTATGTATACATGCCCCCACATGAAGGTCAGAAGACAACTTTCAGGTGTCAGTTTTCCTCTTCCACCATGTGAGACCCTTCTGGGTCATGTCATCAGGTTTGGCAGCAAGTGCCCTCTCACCGACATTGCTGAAGCAGGTCCTGTGTGCTGTTTAAGTACTACGTAAGAGTCTGTGTGTGTCATTGCTCAGTTTCTCCTATAGGCTGTTTACACAAGCATGGATGCTCGCCTCCCTCTGCATGATCTCTTCCGCTTCGCTGGAGGCAGATTTGTCATCATTTGCTGTCTGTGCTTCTCTAATCCCATGATTATGTCAGTGCTCTGTTGAGAGGTGTGGGTTGCGGAGTTGGTCCTGATGCTGGAAATGAAATGGATGGCATTGTTACTACCCAGAGGCCATTATTGAGAAACTATGTGATAGGCAGAAACTTTGGCAGCCTTACCTAGTGTTCTGAAGTCAAGAAATTTTCAGTCAGAAGTGTGCTTAAGGTTTCTCTTTGTCCCACAAAACTAATGGTGATGTGCAGACAGTATGGAAATTCTATGTTAATAGTCTCTTCAGGAATGTGGCAGGGTACGCTAGAGATTCAGAACACACTTCAGTTTCACGTTTTGACTTACACATGCCAAACTGTGAATTTCTATGGCATTCCAGGCCCGGGAAAGAAATCCAGCTTAAATATAGTCTGGCTTTCAGCTCAGAGTTACTAGCGCCATAGCTCAGAAATGAATCCTTCAATAAGTACAATCCAAATTGAACGCACATGTTTCTCCAGCTTCAGATATTCGTGTTTTTCTTTTTTACCAGTTTCCTGGAAGAAAGTCTGGGAATTCGCCTGCAGTTCCTGTCGTCAGACTTTTCAGACAGTTGCTTATTAACCAGTGACTTCTTTGAAAACAAAACCTTTGTGTATAGTGTTTACCGCACAAAGCAGCAAAGTGGTGGTAGCTTTGAACGGGCTTCATAGAGCCACAGAGTAAAAGCAAAAAGGAGGTCTTGGGGAGCCCTTAGAGCATGACAGGTGAGCTTGAGCATGGTATTGATGCTCAGGCTGGCGGAACTCCCTGGAGGTGATCCTAGGTGCCAGGTTGGACGGGAACAGAACTGAAATCCAAAAGAAAGTTAGGATCCAGATTGCCGATATAATGGATCATCAGCAGGTAGGGGAAGGAATGGGAGAACTGAAGGCTTTATGAAAAAACAAGAATGTGAAATCAGACTGAGAACTAGACAAGCAGAGCATGAGCGGTATGTCCTTCAAAGATAGGGAATGATTAGAGAAAAATATGACTGATTTCTGCTCATTTTCTTTTCACTGAAAGTTGGTCCACAAAGTGATGGGTTGCATTGTGAAGTTTTTGAACATACTTTGTGTTTATTGGTCCATGCTCTCCTCCCTAGCCCCCACCCCTTGTGTCTCTTCTGCTTTTCTGTCACATGCCTTCAATTATGCCTGGCTTTCTGCTCCTTCTCCTTTAAGATCTTCTCCCCTCCCGTAGCCCATTTCTAGTTTCATGACTCCCCCCCCACACACACACATACATGTGTACACGTGTACACAAGTTAAGGTCTAGAGTCTCCTTGTGAGAACAAACATGTTGTATTTGTCTTTCTGAGTCTGGCTTTATTTCTCTGAACATAATGATTTCCAGTTCCATCCATTTCCCCGCAAATGCCATGATTTCATTTTTCTTTATGACTGAATAAATCTATTGTAGTTATATATACCATATTTTTTTTAGCCATTCATCTGTTGATGGATGTCTGGGCTGGTTCTATTTCCTAGCTATTGTAACAATGTGCCAATAAATATTAATATGCAAGTATCTCCACCGTGCATTGACTTGAGTCCTTTGGGTAGAGACAGAGGCGGATATTTTTAAATATTTAAAATATCTCAAGACTTATTTCCATAGTGGCTGCATCAGTTTATACTTCTACTAGCGGTGACTAAAGGTTCCCTTTTTTCAAATACGTCCTCAGTGTGGTTATGTTGCTATTAGTTTTCTTGAGGACCACTTTTCCTGTGGACTAAGGCGTGGAATACGTTTCCAAATATTTATTGCTCATCTGTATTTCCTCTTTTGAGAATTGACTATTCATTTTGTTAGCCCACTTATTCACTGGAAGAGTGTTTGCTTGTTTCGTGTTTAATTTGTGTAGCTCTTTATATATCCTAGGTCTGAAGCCCCTGTGTGAGAGATAGTTGAAAAGGTTTTCTCCCATTCTGCTATGTCGCCATTCTGGTGACTTTTCTTTATGACAGTCTGTTGATTCCTTTCTTT
The DNA here is from genome assembly GCA_033318265.1 of Phyllotis vaccarum. Classification (NCBI taxonomy): domain Eukaryota; kingdom Metazoa; phylum Chordata; class Mammalia; order Rodentia; family Cricetidae; genus Phyllotis; species Phyllotis vaccarum. The sequence continues at coordinate 128,376,513 of JARWLC010000003.1, forward strand.
GTTTCAGCCAAGTGACCTAAGTTATGTGGCTATGGAGAAATGGGGAATTCAGGGCTAATAGAAAAAAAGCAATAAGTAAGTAGTTGTTAGAAGTTATTCTATCCAGGTATTAGCAGGACCCTCAGAAGAGCCCTCAGAAGACCTATATGCACAGAAAGTGGTTGCTTTTTAAGGAAAAGAGTAGGGTTCTAGCTCAGCATGTGCTTAAATCCACTAGGAATAACTCAGGTCTGGACTTAAGCTTCATTTACATCCTGCTTAGTCTGCTGTGAGTTTCATATTTGCCGGGAATCCGTCCTGTTTATCTGCTTATAGAGAGCATTCAGAAAACACTTGGATTGAAATAAAGATGAACTTCTAAGAATATTGAGGCTCTCTTTAGTAAAAGACAAGAAAGACCCTAAGGATCTTCAAGAAGATAGAAAATGACCTGCTTGGATAGTGTTGAGGACATGTGATTATTATTATTATTATTATTATTATTATAAATCAATTCTCTAAAAGAACCCAAACTATTGTTCACCAGATGAACAATACATATTTGGAAAAATAACCTAAAAGAACCCAACGCAAAACATAATAGAGTAGTAATATGGCAAGAAATTTTGTGATGAATTCCTATGACATTACTTATATACAGTTCAAAGGGTAAGGAATTCACAGTTCACATATCCCGACCTTCTCAAGAAGAAGGATCATGAGGGCCACAGATAAGTGAACCAGCAAGGGCACTACAGTACAGGAACCACTGAGTGTCAATACACTGACTAGATACACTGCCTCTGACTCCTCTGTGTTATTGTCGCTGAGGGCTCTGTTAGCCAACATGATTAGAAATGGTCTGAAAAAATATTGTGTTTCCTAACTCCACATGTTAACAGTGTTAATAGCACTTAAGAGTTCCTCTGTCTCTGGCCTGGGAAGCAAATGTGCATTAAGGACACACAGGACGTAAGATGTCCACCCTATGCCCATGGCATCAGATGTTTACAAATCATAATAGCAGCCACCCCTGGACCTCTGGATGCGTGTTGTGTATCCCACTAAACACTTTGCCCTCACTAATTTCATCATCTCAAAGCTATGCAAATCATAAATTCTCTGGTCTCCTTTTTCCTCATTTTTTTTCCATTACTCATTTTCAGTGAAATGTAAATTGGAATTTATTTCTAATTTATTCAGCAGATATTTATGGAGTGGCATTTATGAGCTAAGTACTACATACAAGGCATGCCTGGCCTTGCCCTCAGGAAATCCACCTCCTGGGAAGGGAGAAGCATGTGTGACAGGAATTTAATAGAGCTGCTGGGGATGGTGAGAGACAGCAGGGAAGAAAGAAGATTCTCACTGATGACTGTTCCTCAGATTGTTTATTAATATCCCTTAAGGCTCTGCTGTGTCTAACGCAGGCCAACTCTGATTGAACCTTCAAGATGACTCTTTTTATAGGTTGACATGGTTGGACAACCACCACTATCGTGTGGTTCTCCCTGAGTCCCCTGCCCCTCTGACAGTTTCAACTTGTGGTCTCCAAAGTGGGCAGGTGCTACAGGAGGGTCACAAGTCAAAGGCCTACCTGTTTCAAAAATAGGTTTTCTTTACTGGATGACTGGCGTGAGAGGGAAACAAAATAGTTCTTTTTTCAAATATTTGTAACTCTCTTTTCAAATGCAGACATCAATGAATGTACAAGGCCGGGGCTCTGCGGTCCTCACGGGAAGTGTCTAAACACGCCCGGGTCTTTTCACTGCGTCTGTGAACAAGGGTTTTCCATCTCTACAGATGGCCACACGTGCGAAGGTAAGAGAACCTATAAAAAACCCTATAACTTTTGCATGAGGAAGCGAAGGATGGCTTTCTATTCAATAGGCAAAAAGGCTCTAAGACTTAGAAGGTATTTGTAAATCAAGACTCAAAGCATCTGTGTGTCAAGGTGACTCATCCTGGAAAGTATAGCAAGCATTTACAAGTAGGATAACCCGAGGTCTTGGTGATGAAAATGTCCACAGGTGGTTCCCATACTTGAGCTGTATTAATGAAATCTGCTGGAGCTGAGGATTCTAGGTGAACACCGTGACATTTTTTTTTCCTGATTTGATTATCCTTTGTGTAAGTCATCTTACTTACTCTGTTTATAAAATGCAATATCCTGCTTGATTTCTCTGTAGCTTTGGGAACAAAGTGTCAAGCATTATTCTCCTATATCCTCCCTCTAAGCCAGTCCATTGTTTTTCCTTATCCACATTGTATATGATCTCACAAAGGTTGACTAGACTGTAAGACATTTAGATAGCACCAAGTCCTGTTTGCAGGTTACAATGGAACATTATAGTCTGAGTAATCCATATAAACATGGTTTAGTCGTAAGTTCGTTGTATCTTTTTTAAGATCTAGGGTATTGAAACTCAACTACATTTTGAAGAAGTGCCATGTAAATGTCCTATTCTAGGCCTTAGAGAGTACCCAGACAGAGTCTTTTCTCTGGGAAAAAAAAAAAAGACTGCAGCAGGAAGTGTCTGCTCTCTTGCTAGTACTACAGTGGAACCCAGCCGAGGATGGCGTCCAGGTTCAGCTGAAACCAATTATTATATTGGGGGGGGGGGAATAAACTGATCTTATAAAACGGAGATTGTTGAAATTGTTCTGCTGCTGAGCAGACAAAACATGGAGGCCAGATTTGGCTGCAATGGCAGGAAGATAGTGCAGGGTGGAGCTGGAGGAAGGGTTTGGAAGGAATCCATCCGAGTGGGGAAACAGAGGAAGGGGGCATTGTCATGTGGGTGATGGGAGATTTACAAGGAACTTGGGCTTTGGTGCTTCATGTTTTATGTTAAGTTTACGTCTGGGCCTCTGAGGCTGTAGCCTTTTGAGAAGACACTGTGTGAGCGCATACTTCTCCCCGCAGCTGAGGGGGGTGCTGCCTTGCCTCACCCTGACAGGGCAGATTCACAGAACCCCACATCTCCAGAAATATGCAAACAGGCTTACCTTTCTCCCCTTCACTCTAAATCACGGCCAGCTAAGTCTTCCTTCTGTGAGGCGTAGTGGAAGTTGCTACAGCTGGTGTCTGTGCCACAGTGCTTCGAAAAATGGTGCATCATCGAAGATGCTCATTGGTTGAAGCTGTTGTTCCAGAGAGATATAGATAGCTATGCTAGTAGATTCGTGTGTATTTGCCTTTTGGATGTACTAATTTTTCTTTCATCCTGTACCTTTTAAAACACTGATTTCTGCAATTTAGGAGTTACATAATCGCTCTAATTTGGTTGCAGCTCTAATTTGGTTGGTCAGTTACTTGGCAAGGCCCTGACTTTAAAATGTGTTTTTAGAAAACTCCTAATGCTTTGTGAATCGCTGTGTTTACAGACTGCTCTCTTTGGTACTTGTTCCATACCTCCCTATTCCCCAGACTGGACATTTTACAAGTAATAAAGGATAATTTTAGATTATCACACTGATGTATAGTAGTACAAATAATTATTAAACATGTTATTTTCCTTTGAATAAGTTCCGTAAGGATTTCGTTTTTAGAGATTTAATCCAATACAGTAAACTGGTCCAAATTTTCTTTTGTTGGATTAAGTCTGACACTTAGGGCAGTAGTACTGTCCTCATTCGACCCTGGGCTATGGTGTAAGACAAAGCCAGCTCATGTGATCAGGCTTTGGCAATGGAGGTAGTGTGCATAGTGTTTGTATTAATGTTGAGAAGTGGCTGGCACCCTTGGTCCACATCCATTCACCTACTTCCTTCCGAGCCTCTGGCTAAGCAGATGTAGCCATATGACTGCAGGCAATGACACACTTGCTTCAACCAGGGTAGACAAAGTTAGGAGTAGTACAATGAAGTAGGATTTAGCATAGCCCAAAAAATATGTGGGGTCCTTCCCTGATCCCCCATATCATGGACAGTTGTTAGTGTCTGGCTTAAGGACTGCATGACTATGAAGAGGCAAATCTTCAGTCTTAAATGATTTGAAGCAGCATGGCCAGCCCGGGGGTAAAGAGGGCATCACCTGTCCTTCATCTCCCTTACCTGCCTGTGGTATGTGGGAGCAGAAGGTGGAGTGTTGTTCAAAGCTCTGTGGGGTGGAGAACAAGATGAGCTGAAGAATTAGTTACTATTCATTCATTCACAGAAGTATTACTGGATGCTCATACAGGGCTGGACATTGCTCTGAAGGCACAGTACCAGACAGGTCTTGTCCATTCAGTTCAGAACCTGTATCACAGGAAGGGGAAAATCAAGATTAAGTAGGGATGTATTCTATAGTATGCATTGTTGATTTATGTTTAAATCACATGACATAATTGGGATTTGTGGATTATATAAATAACTACATGATACAGCATGCTATATATTATATATCATGTGCTATATAGATAGCATTATATATGTACATAGGCATACATATACATGCATATACACGTTATGAATTCCAGAGTTTGGTGTTATGAAATCATGGGGAACAGGGCCCTTTAGACAGATCTTGTCTTCTAACCTCCCATGGTGTCTTGGTTATAGTTCGTCTTCTCTTGCTATGTTCTTCTCACCGTGTAACCAGAGCTCTTGAGTTGTGTGTAAAATGATAATAAATTTTCTTATTTCCTTACTTCATTTTATAACCCATTTTGCTCTCTGTTACTTTAAAACTCTCAATTATTTTGCTCTTTAAATTTTTTTATAATTTTTAATTGTGTGGAATTTTAACTTACACAAATGGTATTCTGTCATGATGTTCGCTAGCCAGCTCAGGGAATGGCTTCAGCATTGTTAGCAGAATATGTCAGGATTGAGGGGGGTACAAAAACACTGGGCACCATCAGACTCCCCTGGACTCCTGGGGAGATTCCTCTCTTGCTCCCTGACAGCCTCACATTGCTTCTGGCCTTGTACCCATAATGTGTCAAGGCTTAGTGAGAATTTGTGTTGTAATCTAGTGGTGTTGGGGACATCACATGTCTTTGAAGCTCATGAGCCCTCCAGCTGACTCACATGATAGAATGGCCACATTGATTTCACAAAGATCCAAAGGAGCCAGCAAAATAATAAAACACTGATGACTCACAGAGCTCAAGGATCTTTTCTTCATAGGTTTTCTTCATTGGTCAGTTATGCTAACTGGACCTCTTAACCATGTACAATAAACCCTTCATAAAGTCGCATAGTTAGGTAAGTATTTTCACTCATCTATTCAGCAAACAGTGTACGTGTTTATATATTTTAATTCTTAGGAATGAAACTTAGGGCCACACACATGCTAGGTAAGCATTCTACCACAGGGATATACTCCTAGTCCTTAGCAAACATTTGTGAATGCCTACTGTATGCAAATGACAGTCCTAAGTACTGGAGCAACTTTGGTGACCAATCCTCCAAGACAGATCCCATTTTTTTTGAGACAATAAACCAATAATGTAAATGATGTATGACATTAGAACACGATAAAGGCTATGAATAAAGAACAAAGCAAAGTTGAGGGAACCGTGGAATCTAGAGCAAGAACGGAAGCTGGTGTGACATCAAGGAGAGTGACAGACGTGTTCTCTTTCTGTGAGTTAATGGGGAAAAGTGACTTTGTGTTTGAGCAAAAGATCTGTATTAAATAAATGTCTCTTAGTTCTATACTGGTCTTTGACTCCTAAGTGACAAATCACCATCAGTAAATAGCCAAAGGCTCAAGGGGACAGGCAGAAGGCCTTTCTCTTATCCCCAGAATGAATTCTGTTCCCAACAGAGGAATAAAAAGCAAATCAACCCATGAATGTGAGTCCTCTTGGGAAGTGTGAGCGTTGGCTCAGTGATCTCAGTGAAAGCTCTTTGGTGACAGCAAATATATCTCTCTGGTGTATTGGGAGTGGGAAAAGCTGAGATCAGTGACAGGAGCCAGGGATTCGCAGAAATGATAAGACCTCACTGGGAATCTCCAGCTACTCTTGAAAGCAAATGCTGCTTTAATAGCCAGATGCACGTCTGACATTACTCCTTTCTTCCCATTGGAAAGAGAAGGTCAAAGGCTTTTGTTTTAATCTTGTGTTCAATGCTTGGCTCCTACCTCCACCAATTATGATGATACTTTATCCTCATAATAATACTTGGGACTAAATGTGTGATGGATGTGCTAGTAGTCTTCATGGCAATTCTGATACTGACTGAGAATTCGAAATCTGCAAGACAGAAGGGGAACCTCTTATAACATCTAGCTGGAACTCAGAGGTCTAAAATTTTCTCCTCAGTTCCCACAGAATTAAATCCTATTATTAGAGAACTATAGAGAGACCCTTCTTGGGTACTAATTGCAAGCCACTACTTACTCACATATTCATCCAGAAAAAGATCCAAAAGTTTACCTATCACAGACAGATGTCTTCTTGAAGCATATTGATTAATAATAGTTGTAGCAATGTGAACGAAACAAGGTGGCTTTGGACTTGTGACTAATTTTGTCATCGCTGGACAGCTCCACTCCAAGAAATAACAAACTGGAAGCAAGTGTGCTGTGTGTTTAGCCTTGAGGTACCTTTTCTCTGCACAGTGTAGAACGGAAGTACAAGCCCACTGCTGACAGAACACCAAGGCATCAGCAGTTTTGTGGCCTGAAGACAGCTCTTCATATCCATCACTAAAGAGAAATATTTCTGAAATTTAGCCAAGAATGATGTCGAAGTACCCTAACCCAAAATATATTACATCTTGCTGCTTGGGAAGAAGATTTTTAGGTTTCGTTTTTTAAAGTCATTTTAAGGTCTGAAATTGCAAGGTCTACTAAGGAAAAACAATTTGAGTGTTTCTTACCTGTACTGGATGGAAAAAAAAGGGAGTGAGGAAGGGATTCATCAGGGCTATATTGTTTACCACATGCAGAAAAAAACAAAAAGAAAAATGAAAAAGGATTCAGAGGATATTCCAAGTAAAGGAGGTGGGTTAAGGTTGTAAGGGCTGTTGTTCATAAGAATTCCTCCTGTGACTGCGCTTCAGTAAGAGCAAATGAAAACTGGTATATCTTAGGGAGGGATCTGAGGAAATGTTGATGGGACAAGCTGCCTTGATGCCTGGAATCCAAATTTTGCTATGTTACTCAATTGTGTATCAACACTGGATGAAGAAACTCCTGCCAGAGGCAGAAGTTTCAAGAATTCCTTTTTCAGCCTCTTCACCATCTATTGACCTTTACGAGCCCTGAAATAGGCAAAATCATCCACTCTTAACTTGCAACCAAGTAATAGACATGAGGTTGTCAAAAAGCTAAGTCAGCAAGCGGGAACAGACAACTTATACCTTGCACTGATGCCGTCACATGCCCTTGGCACCCATGCTGAGCTACCTGTTTTAACAATTCTCCTGTTGTAATCTATGTTGAGAGATCTTTGTAGGTCATGGGAAGCTCTTAGGAGGTATTTTCATACTGCAATCTAGATTGCACTGCTCCAGATGTCGTGTTTGAAGTAGTGACTTAGGCAATTATCTTGAATTCCCCATGCAAGTGGGCTGGAGATGGTTCCATGACTGCCGGTAAAACGATAGCATTCATAGTGGTTAGCTGCCACTCATGGACTTCTCTCTGAGCCAAGTTCTCGTTTAATTACACCATGTGTTTCTTCTCACTTGACCTTCACAAGAAGCCTATGGCTGGGTTAGATACTAACTGGCATACTTTTGGCTGCAACAATGAGGACATTTATCATATTAATAAGGAGTTTGGAGGTCCTCATCTCTCCTCTTAAGGTTTTTACCCAATACTACACACTCCCAGAGTTCCTCTTGACCGCTTTTCTTGGACTTTCTTACCCCTTAGAACTTCCTATTCCAATGTTTTTCTTTTTCTTCCTCTGTTCCCACTATATTCTCCTGTGTGTGTGTGTGTGTGTGTGTGTGTGTGTGTGTGTGTGTGTGTGTGTGAGCATGCGCGTGCGCATGTGTCACTGCCATTGTGAAACTCTCAGGCCAGGGAAACAGGTTTTCAGTTTTGCCCAGTGCTTTGTATGCCACTGAAGTACTTATTTAGGGCATAATAGGTCATCCTCACATCCTGCATTTGGAAACCTTTGTAACAAGGTTGCCTCGAGCCACGTATGTTGTGCGTGTTTCCAAAGTCTCCCTTCTTTTGTCAAGCATGTCCCAAGTGATAGTTGGGCACAGAAGCAGTTGGACAGGTAAGCTGTAGGATCTGAGTATGTGACCTTGACTTCCAGCCTTTTCTTAGCTGTGTACTAGGGAGGATTTTAGAGCAATACCATCTCATTTCCCCTGGATAATGAAGGCTGTGCTATCCTCATGAGCTAGGTATGTGTTGGCACTATCAACCCAGAATGGAGCCTAGTCCACAGAGCTTGCTCCATCCCTGGATTCTTATTACTTTCTTGGTGCTTCTCACATGGGTACTCCAGTCACTATCACGTATTTTCTTTGTTACATAGAAGAAGGAACATTTAAAACATGTTCGTTTTTTTGTTATCAGTGCTTACAGAATATAGCTCTCACCAATTATGTATTTGTGAGTGAAATTACTTGGTAGGTCCAGATCTAAGTTTATACATTGATGAGTTACTATCCCTGTTTTTAAATCCACAATTAAAGCCATGTATAGTATAGCATAGTAATTCATTTCTCTATGATTTATCTTAATTCTTCACCTTCTATCTTCCCTAAGAATGTCACATGATCAACTCAACTTTTCCATTCACCCACCAAATACTCTGTGTCCTAACTGTTAATGAGATTCCGGCCAGCACTGATGCTTCCTGTGCCCAAAGCACTGGGGCTAGTATTTCTAGAGGTATACCGTCTATTTTCTGTGGTTTTATAATTGGTCTATCTTGGCTTTATATTGGAATATAGAAAAAGAAAAATTAGAATAGTGGGGGGAAAAGAAAATTCTTTGGCCAATTTTATGTTGCCTCTGTGGCCTATGTGTCAAAAAGATGAATCTGGGGTTTGATATGTTTGGCCTATGCTGAGGACTTTTTCCCAGTCTACAGTGACTGCTTAGCCTAAGAAGTGGTGTAGGAAAACAAAATGTACAGTGTGGCTTGGAATTTAGAATAAGACCTTTATGCTCTCAAAGCAGGCTGGTATAAAAGTGTAAAGCTATTAAATTGATACATGGGATATAAATGTTTACTAATAGGTATGTTAAGACAAAGCAATCTTGCATTTATAAAATTTGAATGGCATTTCTTGTGAGTGCTGTAGAGAAGAAACATACTGAATGGCATACAGCTGAAGTGCAGGATGTTTTCTGGTATTCTTGAGAGAGTCATCCCTGAATGGCATGAATGTAATTTACAGCAGACCCCAAGCACTCCATTTTCTGTGATTATCCTTTATGTGAGTGCCTTCAGGATAGAATAAATGGTCTTATGCTTAAGGATTCTTGTGTTATTCTTTTAGATTTTGGAAATATTACGTTTCTGTAACAAATCTAGTTTTTTCTCATAGACCTCCCCCATTTCAGTCACTTCTCTAGTTTTCATATTATATTATCTTAGCCTTGATGGAAAGAAATAGGAAGAAAATGGAAAATGTGCTTTTACATTCAGAAGTACAGCTTCTTATTTTTTCTGAAGATATATAGGCAATGAGCTATGTGGGGTTTTGTTTGTTTGCTTTGCTTTTATGAAAAGAAAATCAGTTGGTTTGAGAGTTTACATACCTGAATTCCCAGCACTGTGGAAGCTGAGGCAGGAGGATAACCACAAGTTTCAGAAAAGCCCAAGGGAGATGCTGTCTCAAACTAAACAAAACCAAAATCATGTCTCATTTTATTAGAAACATCCTATTTGTGATCTTAATTATTATTATTATTATTATTATTATTATTTTTTTTACTGAATCCCAGATACTCAATTTTGAAGCTTTATGTGAAATATCTAGGTTTTGTTGTAACCAAATAGACATCTTGCCAACCCATGATTCTCCCGGCTTTGCCTCTTGCTCCACTCTGCAGCTCTGGTCTCCAGCAGGAAGATTGTTGTCAGCACAAAGTGCATGTGTTTCAAGCTACAAATGACCTTTCCAGATATAAAACTTGAGCTTTGCAGGCTCCTTCTATGAGGAAAATCATTAGGAACAGACCACTTCCTCTGTTCTGGTGATCATCCATGGAATGAACTTGTCAGTATGGTTTGAAATGTAATCATTCTGATATGGCATGTGCTTTTAGGTTTTTCTTTTTTCCTTCCTTCCTTCCTTCCTTCCTTCCTTCCTTCCTTCCTTCCTTCCTTCCTTCCTTCCTTCCTTCCTTCCTTCCTTCCTTCCTTCCTTCTTTTTTTGTGAGCCTTGCAAGACTTCATTCATGAGAATGCTTATTTCTGACCTCCTTTGGGTAATACAGAAAGAACCTTCTGTTATTTATTGTATCTCTTTGTCTTTGGTCTACCGGGAAAGAGAATGTGGGGGGGTAATTTAAACACTTAAAATTTAGGACTCTTTGGGGTATTAAAAAAACCTCACAAAGCTTAAAATCTCATTCATTTTATATTTTACCTTTGTGGAAAAGAGCTTTTCTTAACAATATTTACTTTTGAATGTCTGAAAAAGATGTAGAGTAGGGAAGGACCTAGGATGGATGCCTCTTGGAGACTGAGCAGGTGACTCTCAAAGTAGATGGCTCTGACTCAGCTTCAGCATCTCTAAATGAATAACCTAGAAAACATACACAGTGTCTTGAGTGGCTAATATTACAGTTTCTGTCTGGTCTGAATATATAATTATATTCACCAAGACACTGATAAAACCACTCCATCGTATTGCTTCAGCATTCTCTATAAGAATAACATATAGTTGCCTAGAGACAGGAGTGGAGGGGGCAGTGTGTGTGTGTGTGTGTGTGTGTGTGTGTGTGTGTGTGTGTGTGTGTGTGTTGGGGGAGGGGTTCATATAGTCCTCATGACTTGTAATAGGCCTTCCTAAAATGCAGTTAAACTTCTAAGACATGGTGTGTTGCATGTGTAGTTTTATTATGGATTATGTTATTTTAAACAAGCAAAAGTATTTTGCCTCTATTTTTCAGTCTGGGAATGGATTATAATGAGCAGGGTAATGACCATGGTTACTGTGGTCAAACACCCCTCATGGTCATCCTGGGAAGTAGTGAGAATGACCTTTTGAAATTCAGTGTCTCTAACCAGGAAATGTAGCAATATAGATTAGCTTCTTTAAAAGCCTATATTAAAATGCATACTTAATAAACAAAATTGGGACTTGAGAGATGGCTTGGTGGGTAAGAATGCTTGCTACTGTTTCTGAGAACCCAAGTTCAGTTCCCAGCATCCATGTCAGGAAGCTTACAAATGCCTGTAACTCTAGTTTCCGATATGATGCCCCATATGACCTCTGTGAGTACATGCATGCACATGGCATACACTCTCACAGGCACACACACACACACACACACACACACACACACACACACACACACACACAGGAGAGAGAGAGAGAGAGAGAGAGAGAGAGAGAGAGAGAGAGAGAGAGAGAGAGAGACATGAACAAAATTTAAAAAAAATAGTTCTAAAAAGTACATAATTTTTAAGGCACAGCTTAAATGTCACAGGTTCAAAATACTTAGGGACTACCTTTCCAGCCTTCCCCCAGAGCATCCCAGTAATTTTCAATGATCATGGACCTCCATTACCCGAGGCTCATATACCTGATAATCATTCTTGTTCTCTCATTGTGGTTCCTTTTGCCCAATTTTCAACAGTCTATCAATGGACTAACATAATGTAAGCTCATCTGTCACTCCTTTTATTCAACAGTGCTATTTATGAACATTAATTTTATTGTATGTCCCAGCTTATTAATTTTCTCTGCTACATGTATATGGTGCTTGTTGGTGTTTGAGTTATTTCAATTATTGCTTCCATAGTAATCATTTTTCCTGTAGATGTGACCAAATGCTTGACAAGACACAATTTAAAGGAGGAAGGGCTTATTATGGTTTACACTTCAAGGGAAAATGCCCATCATAGTGAGGAAATCTTCATAGCGTGAACTTGAGGCAGCTGGTGGCATTGCATTCAGGAAGCAGAGTCAATGAATTCTAGTTCTCAGATGACTTTTTCCTTTTTCTTCAGTCTAGAACCACAACCCATGGACCGTTACCACCTACGGTTAAGCTGTATCATCCTACCTTGGTTAACTTGAGCTAGATGACCTCACACTGGATTGCCTACAAGCTTGGCTCATAGGTGACCTAGGACATCTCAAGTTGACAGCCAGTGTTAGCCATCAGTCTTGTGAATAAATATCCCTTGGCTATTTGGGAATATATCTTTTAGGGGACATAATTATTCATTTTGATGAGATATTACCCAGAAATGTATAAATATAAACATAGGTACGCTTACCTCTTATAAGTATATCCATCCAGTTTTTGAGAATGCCAGTTTGCACATGTGCCAGCAAAGAGTAAAATCCACGCCTTATCAGTGATTGATTTCTTTGGAAGTTTAGTTCCACTGAGAAGCATGTGGAATATAGTGTCCTGTTCCATTTCCTTGGTAAGAACTAATATTTAACAGCTTTTGAGTCCTTTCTGAGAAGCTAAACATAGTACCATACCTGTAATCCCCACATCGAGGAGGCAAAGGCAGGAGAATTGTGAGTCTGAATCCAGTGTGAGCTATATAGCAAGAACTGGATTCTAGAACTGCAGAGTTTACCTCTGTGGTTGCTCTCCTACTGTGCACACATGATTTCTGTGTAATAGTCCAAGATGGCTCACCATCACTCTTCCAATCATCAGTTTTATTTAATGAAAATACCCCCAAATTGCTACAGTAAACTCTGACATCATCATGGGGAGTCCTTTTCATAGATCACTACAAATAAATTATTGATTTTGTTTAGGATACTGGCCCTGGTGCCCATAAAAGAGGACAGCTAGTAACTGCCTTTCCTTCTAATGTTCTTGTGAATTTGTGGAGTCAAGGTTGCTCCAGCCTCAAACTGAGTTTGAAAGGATATCTGTTATAGTCCAGATGTGAAGTGCCCCCCCCCAAAGCTCACACATTGAGTGTGTGGTCCACAGCTAATGGTGCTGTTGTGAAAAGTTCTTAAAAATTTAGGATGTTGCATCTACCTGAGAGAAATAGGTCTATGAGGCCATGTCCTCGTGAACCCTCTTTTGCCTTGGCTCCTTTTAATATATATATATTATATGCTTTCTATCGTGAGATGAATAGTCTCCCTTACACATGCTCCTGCCTCTGTGTCCTCTGCATGTATATAAAGCCAAGCGTGCATGAGCTAGATCAGCTGAAACCTTTAGCTTAAAGAATTTCACTGCCTTTGAGACAGTAACATCAGGTATTTTGTTACGGCAACAAGAGAATATAATACAATCACCCTTTTTGTTGGTTCTGGAAAAATTTATACAAAATTAGTCTTAATTCTTTCTCAAGTTCTTAGATGAATTCACAAGTGAAGTCATTTATAGTTGGGAGTGTGTGTGTGTGTGTGTGTGTGTGTGTGTGTGTTAGAGTTTTTTTTTTTTAACAACTTCAGTTGATAGATTTTTAATAACCTCAGACAAGGCTGGAGCCACAGAGAAGAGAATGGAGATAGAAATAGGAGATAAAACCAGGAAGACATAGGCACTAGATATGGAGAAAGAGTCAAAGAAGCCTTTACTTTCCCAGGTTAGATCAGATGTCCTCTTCCCATGCAACCCACAGTTTGACCCTTTGGGGGTCAAGTGACCTCTTTCCAGGGGTGACTTAAGACCAGCAGAAAACACAGATGTTTACATTATGGTTCATAACAGTAGACAAATTACAGTTATGAAGTAACAATGAAAATGACTTCATGTTTGGAGATCACCACAGCATAAGGAACTATATTAAAAGGTTAACAGGATTAGGGAGGTTGAGAACCACTAGGTTAGATAAAATCAGTTTGCATTTGTGATTTTAGATGCCTGTACCTATAAATAAGAATTGGTGTAGTCTGCCACAGCTGAGCTTCTCGGGACCCAAAATCTGCTTTCAGAAGTCAAAGTAGGATTTAATTACCTCAGTAAATCTCTGAGAGAAGTGTACCCTAAGGTGGGGGTAGGGAGGCTACAGGAAACTCTCTTGTTGGCTAGCCTTGTTTTCTAGAATTTCTAGCCTCTTGTCATTTCTTATTGCTTATCATAGGCTGCTTCGAACAGGTTTGTGACCATCAAATCCCCCTATATTTTTCCCTTGCCCTTCTTTCTCTCTGCTTCTCCTATTGGCATGAAAGTCAGACTATACAAAGACACTGGGTTTTGCTGTTTTTCTGGCTCACCCATTTCTCAGAACTAAATTATTATCCATAACACATAACCATATTCTTCAGCCCTGAGGATATTGCCAGACCTCAGTGGACCTTTTTAGAAAGGTTCTACAATATCCTATTGTATTGTCTGGATGCTCTCCAAATCCAGTTTTTAATTTCCTATTGGCTAAATTTTATTTTTTCTTCAGGCCTATGCTCATCTCCTGCTCACTGCTGGCTTTCCTCTGTGCTGTGAGAAATACCTTAATCTCCTCTGGGCCAGCAGCCATGCCATTTTCAAATTCCTCTGGGCAGACATTCTGCTAACATCTTTCAGTTCCACTTCTTGGCTGGGGTTTACTGTCTTCTGCTCAACCTCCACTCATTTCAAGAGAGTGTGAGGGCTGAGATTCTCCTGGGCAGACACTCTGTGTCCCTTTTAGTACAAGACCCTTTTATGTGACTGTTTTCCTAAAATTCTGTCACCAAATATTACATCAATTGCAGGCAGTCAGGAAGATCTCAGTTGAAATCATAGGTCATTTCCTCTGATGAAAAGATTTAAGAACATTTATTCTAGCTATCAGCTTGGGTCTTCCTGAGACTAGCACACCATTCGAGCCTGGTATGTATTTTTTCCAGGAGTCTCTTGAATAAGCATCTTTAGAACCTGCCATGTTCTGCTTCTCTAGGTTTCAGGATAATATGCTTTTTGTATTAAGGACAGGATGTCAGAAAGTGATGCCAGTGAGTGGCAGGGCAGAAAACTTAGCTTTATTTGCATCTTTGCAGGGAACAAGCTCCATTACACTTCCTTGGGCTCCCAGTGGGGTTCACTCATTACACAGGAGTAACATTTTATAAGCATCTGTGTAAGGCGCAAGCCCGCGTATTGAAGAGAGCCTTCAAAACGGATTTGAAGGTGAACCACTTACTGTTTCTGTCACTTGACAGAAGTCACTTCCCTCTCTGTGCCTCAGTTTTCTGCTTCTTAAAATGAGGAGGCCAATCTAGATACAACTGAAATCTCCTTTAAGTTAAGAAGAAAAATATGATTCATGTATAAAGGCCCTGGGAGCATGAAGGGTCTTCATTTCCAATGTTGTAGCCACCGTGGAGTATTTGTAAATGGCCCAGCACCACAAATGCTATTCCTGTTCCTACCTCTGCCCTCACTAGGCAGAAGAGAGGCCCCTCTGTGAGATTCTCCCCAGTAGGTAGGTGGATATGCCTCCCTTGGAAGCAGGGAGGAGGCAAACCGCAAAGCATGGATGTTAAGAACCAAAGGAAACAGGCTTTCTTCTTCGTAACTGAAAACAAAATTGAAGAATTTGTCTGAAAAAAGAGCAAACCACCTTCCCAACACAATAGACATAAACACACCTTTCTTGTGAGGCGCGTAGGCTTTTCTGAATGCACACCTAGTGGAACTATCCGTGTTTGCTGTAGGTTTCAGTGTCAAGTTCTTTAAAGATGGTTTTAAATTTTGGCTCAGCAATATAAGCTGACTGCCCTATTCCCTTTCACGCTGAATCTTTCCTATTTTCCCCCTAATTTTACTGTTTACTTTACCAAAGTGAGAGAGTGACCTTTACTAACCTCTATTCAGGAATTAAAGGAAAGTTAGAGTTCTGTCTTACCAAATAGGTTTTTGAAAACCGTTTGACTGATTCAGAAAATATATTGGCTGAAAAGCTTACAGGTGTGAAAACAGGTCAGCTGCTCAGACCTTAAAAGTGTGGACTTGACAAGCATTTCACAGTTACAGCTTCTAACACCAGCTCTTGGCAGCTCTAAGTAACCCTGGGCTGTGTTTCATTTTTCTTTCTAAAGAATAGGGTTTTTTTTGGGGGGGGGATCAGTTTAATGACCCACTGGCCTTGTTGGTGGTATTGTTTCTTGACTTCATTTACACTGAAACATCAATATTTATCTGAATACAGTAGGCTGTATGAGAAATTAGTACTTCTTTTATGATAATACACCTAATATGCATGAGTTATGACTTAACAGTCAATTCCAATAATTACTAGCTTTGGGGTAGTATTAATAGTGATAATTTCTGGCATGGCCTTTATCATACCCATTAGGGAAATTGCTGTAGAAATTTTGACACTAAGCAAAGAAAATGTGATATCTTAATTCAAGAATTAGTCTCGAGTTCCAAATTCAGCCCTAGCAAAACAGAATGATGTTCGCCTATCTACATAGATAATGGAAAAAGAGATTAAAACCTCACATCATCAAAGAAAGTGAAACAATTGGGTAGGCTATTAAAGGGTTGGAACAAAGGACTGGGGAGCTATCTCAGCAGGAGAGCTCCTGCCTGGCTCTCTGAGAAGTGAAACCAGTGCTGTCCTTTACTTAGGCTATTACCTCACCTCACTGTTGAAAACAAGAAACTGCAGAGTTGCATTATATCATTTTTATAAAATATTAATTGTTGAACAGCTAGTCTCCAGCAGGCACTTCACATTCCTCTTTCCTATTCATTCCAGTCCAAAGTATTACTCATCTAAACTTGCTTGGTGAATCATTGTTACAGTAAACTGAGTCCGCAAGACGCCCAGTAATTCATAGCCAGCTGGGGGCTTGTTCACCTTCAGGCCAGTTATTCAGTTCCTATGCTGGTGAACAGTAACAAGAGGCCATCATCTGCTGAAATTGAAATTGCATGAAATTAATAAAAAGAAAAACAAGGTATCTAATTTTAAGAATCTGGACCGAGAAGCCAATAGACTCCAAGCAGCTGAATTCCCTCTTTCCCTTCCATGTCAGAAGAGAAATAAATGGCTGGTAAGGGTGGGTTGAAGGTTCCCCGTCCCTTCAGGACTAAGAAGGCCATAGAAAAAGGAAGATCCACTTGATAGCTGTCTCTGGAGCTGTCGAGGGAGGTGCCATGATGGAGGTGCCCCCTTCAGCTAACTCCAGAAGGGCCAGCGTGAGTTCCTGAGCAAAGTCAGGAATGGGAGAGTCAGTCAGGCAAGAGGTTTATACATTTTAAGATCAGTGAGACTTTATTCTAGCTCACTCACTGGACTGGAGCTCAAATTGAGAAGGTTACCTGAGAACTGCTACCACACGTGTAGCAGGGATCCAGATGGCAAGATCCTTGCTCTCTAGCCAAGATGGTGAACATTCTGAGCAAGGGAATGGCATGGGTGGGTTTGCATTTTTCGCACATGGTGAAAGTTCAGTAGAAAGTTACAGTGATACTCAACCCGTGGGTCACAATTCCTTTGGCAAACCTCTACCTCCAAAAACATTACGATTTAAAACAGTAGCAAATTTACAGTGATGAAGTAGCAATAGAAACCATTTTCTGCTTAGGAGTCACCACAACATGGGGAGCTATATTAAGGAGTTGCAGCATTAGGAAGGGTGAGAAGGTAAGGGCAAGGCTGGAGATAGGGAAGCCAACTGGTGTGTAGGGAGTATCTATAAAGAAAAGAAGTAGGAGAGGGCAGCAGCAGAGGGAGGTTCAGAAGGATGGGAATGGTGTTGAGATTTCGGGCATGAGTGTCTGATTGGAACTGTTGATGAAGGCCTCATAAGAGAAACAGAGCTGTTGGGAGGAGGGGAGTGATAGCAAGTTCATCTGTTACTGACATGTCTATTTGGTCTTAGATAAATGTTTCAACAGGACAGAGTTCAAGCCTTAAGAGAGACTGGGAATCCACCAGCATGTAAATGGTAACTGAAGAATTGCTGAACTCGCAGCCCCCAAAGCCTGCAGTGCAAAGGACAAAATAATCTCTTTGGCAGGTGCCCACTTTGAGAAGTCCAAAGTTAGTTGTGGCTTGTGTTAAGGGACTCAGTGACAGAATAGAATTGCTCCTCAATGTCACGATCAGCAAAGCAGCTGCACTCCCAGTATTGTATGGGCATTCAGATCTAGCTAATCAATGTGCTGCATTCGATGCCAGGAGAAAGATCTGCTGCTTTAGAAGTGAAATGATTGCCTGAGTTTTCTACTCAAGTTAGGAAGGCAAGATGAAAGTGGAGAAATGAGAGAAGATGTTCACCGTGTCAGAAGGAGGCTTTACATTCTCTGTTTCAATTTGGTTTGAAAAACACGATAGCAGGAATCAAATAAAAACAGGAGTACGAAGCGTACTTAGGAAAAGGATTGTGATTGAAGCTGAAACCTTCCCCCAAGGACTCTGGTCCTTGATGCTTAGCGTCTGGGAGAGTAGATGGGGAAAGCTAGCATATAGTCGATCCCAGGAATTCTGAGCTCTGGCAGACATGAAAGGTAGAAGAAGAATACCATCCTTGAACCCGGGAAGAGTGTGCAATGTTTGGGTGTTCACAAGACTCAGAGGGCAATGGGGCCTGACCTGAGAATCTGGTATAAGGATACTTCTTTGTAGTATCTATGTTTCATTGGGACAAATTTAGGGAGATTGTAAGTCATTGGGGATGAAGAACAGTAATGATGGGGATGGTTGACATGTGTCAGGTCCTTCTAGTATTTTATGTGCCTAAGTTAATACTTTGTGGATGCTTGTTTAGTCTTGGAACACACTGATCTTGTTGTGCATACCTTTACCATTACTTTTGTATACTGGATAAGTTGTGTCTAGAGCTTTTTGCTCTCAAGTTCAGCTAACAGCAGATCAAAACATTTTTTAAAAGTTCCATCTATATTGAGCATATTCAGACCAGCTTGTTTTTAGCCCTTAAACAATACAACAACTGTTTGTATGGAATTTACAATGCAATGGGTGTCACAGAAAGTCTGTGGGGTGAGCTGGGATGGTAGCTCCCTGGAGGAGTACCTGCCTGACAACCATGCGGTCCTGGAATCTATTGCAATACTGAAAAAAAAAAAAAACTAGGGAAAAAAATACCTGGGATAGAGAGATGACTCAGTAGTTAAGAGCACTTGTTCTGCAATGATCTGGTTTGATTCCTAATACTTTAATTGTGGCTTATAACCACCTGTAACTGTTTCCAGGGGAACCAACACCTTCTTCTTGGATCTGTGGCACCAGGCACACTTGTGGTGCACATACATCGGTGCAGGCAAAATACCATATACATAAACATAAAATAAATCTAAAAAATAAAAATAATTTTAAGTATAAGCAGGGATCTGTGGATCTGTGTAGGTTATTTGCAAATACAGTGTTAGCTTATATAAAGAAATTGGGTATCCTTGGGTTCAGAAACTAATCACTCACATATGCAGAAGGATGGCTACATTTGGAAATAAGGCAGTAAGTATGGACAACTCCAATGAGACATTTTCCATTAATGCCAGAGAAAAGTAGCAGATGGAGGTGAGATTAAGAAAAAGCTTTTCCCAGTGATGTTATCACTTCAAAGGCAGTGTGAGTGTGTGTGTGTGGGGGGGGGGGTGAGGGCAGGGAGAAGAATAACTTGATGCCCTTTTTAGCCTGCTTGGGCACTGCATTTACATGGTGCACATACACACATACAGGCAAAATTCTCATACACATAAAAGTAAATAAGCATCTTTTTGAAAAACTGTGTTGAGATTCCATATTACCCAAGTCAGAGAGGACATAGTCAAGTAAACGAAACCCAAATAACATGCAAGAGTACAGAAGGTAAAGAATGAGAATTCCTCATATATTGCCAGTGAGAATGTAAGCTCGTATAACCACTGTGGAAATCCATATGGCTGTTCCTATGAGACCTATAAGAACTATAAGGCCCAGATATAATGACTCCTTATATACCCTAAGGTCCCTAGGGCAATACTCATATTTGGGCATCCATGTTTATTACAGCACTACTCACAATGACAGAGTCATACAACCAGCCTAGTTGTCTATCAACAGATGAAAGGAAGAAAATATGGTGTGTATACACAAGAGAGTTTTGTTCAACCATAAAGAGAAAGAAATTATGTCATTTGCAGGAATAAGTGGAGCTGGAGATTGTCAGGTCACCTAAAATAAGCCAGACTCAGAAAGAAAAATATCACATATTTTTTTAATAAATGGAAGCAGAAGAATATCTGTAGATAGGAAGTGTCCCTGAGAGAGGGTAATGGGAGGGTGGATATGAACAAAAACCATGATATACATACGCGCCATTATTATCAGGAAGACTTATTTGCATAATGACGATATATCATCAAAAAAGAACTAAGTTTTAAGAGGTGACAGTACTTTCCCCTGTAGGAAAATAAAGCTGTCTTTGAAAAATAAAGACTTGAAAACATTTAGGAAATACTGACCATGGCTAATTGTGGCAGTCATTTCAGTGTGGAAATATTTCCTGAGGAAAAGTCAATGTTTTCTCATAGACCCCAGTGTTTTAGCTACTAAACCATTTTCATCAAAGCATTTTATTGACATGTTAGGAAGTTTTTGAAGTTCTTTTTGGGTAAACCCGATCTTCCTATATAATCACGCTGTAACAGAGTGCCTTTGCTTATCCATTCCATGCCTGGTGTTTGTTGGTCTGTGTCCATCTCTGTCTGACACTCAGCGTCTCTCTTTCAGATATTGATGAATGTGTAAACAACACTGTGTGTGACAGTCATGGGTTTTGTGACAATACAGCCGGCTCTTTCCGCTGCCTCTGTTATCAGGGCTTTCAAGCCCCACAGGATGGGCAAGGGTGTGTGGGTGAGTTTTTGGTTTTTGCTTTGTTTTCTATCCTCATCATGGTTCATATGTCTTTTCTAAAACAAATAAATGTCATCAAAAAATAGGCAAATTTGAGCAGGGAACTTTTCACCATGGTTTGATTTTTATCAAAGGATTTGAGATCATGAAAATTGTAGGTCCTTTGGCCTCTGAAGGGGACAGGGACATTACAAGAGAAGTATAAGTTATTTAGGGCTACTTTTAAAGGACATTTGTTTAAACCTAGCTCAGTGTGGGTCTGTGTAGTCTCCTGTCCCCAGGTAACGAAGACCATCTTTTACATTTACCTCATTAAGAAGTTTAAGGAAAGTCTGCCATGAGCTTCCGCTTCCGGGTATAACACCAGCACAATAATGCTTTTGATTATGCAACTGCTCTGGGCTAGACAGGGCTGGGAATGCTCCCATGCCATCAGATCCCCCAGAGTGTAGTTCAACACAGACTCCTAAAGGAGAGCTCATATTTCATATTCTGATCAGCTGCAATTTCATAACAATCATTGCTTTGAAACATGCTTTCTCTTAAGGCAGTTTCACAGAGAAAGGAGGAAGGAGTTACAGAACTTTCAACTTCATGCATTATGCAGTAGAGAAAAGAGCTGTGTTTGCCACAAGGCAGGGTGCCTTTCAGGCAAAGACACTGACTTACTTGCTTTGGCAATTTGCTAGTCATTTACCATCCAGACCGGGACAGCAAAGTCTTTTCAGAAGCTTGATTATATCACTTGAACTGTAACTGCTTTTCTGGTGTTAATTATGGAAAAATCAGTTAATTCTTAATTACAGGAAAATATCTAGGAAGCAGCAATGTAATTTTCACAAATTTGCATAACAATAAAAAGTTTAAAAAAAAAAACCCGCATGTTACTGTTTAGGAACTACAAGGAAATACATCTGTTTTAACAATACAACAAAGATTATCCTATGAGACAATCTTGTATGGATACAGGCACGCCTGGTAGTGCAGGCCTGCAATCCCAGCTGTTCTGGAGGATGAAGCCCAAGCATTTCAAGTCAGCTGAAGGGCAGCTTGGGTGACAGCAAAACCCTGTTTCAAAATTAAAATGTAACCAATAAACATAGCTTAGCAGTCAAACACGGACATAAAATAAGAGGGCTGCCTATGTCCAGTCCCCAGTACCAGTAAATTAATGGTGGGATTTGTTTATATTTTGACTCACAGGCCTTGCTTGATGTGAGCTTTACTTATCTTCCTGGCTTTATACTTCCTCAGCTTTCCTGTGCCAGCAACATTAGGCTGCTAATAGTTGGTCACACCACTGGTCATTTGCTTGGCTGTCACTTGTTCCTTCCGCTGTGGTTAATCTCTCTTGGCATAATATTTGATCTCTAGCAAGTTCTTAGTATGTGCTGTTTGCTTGTTTGATATACAAATGTCAGATGTTGACTCTACAGAGCTCTAGGCCCCTGATTACTGTCCATTCTAAAAAGACTAATACATGTGTCTGAACCATGTCTGGCACATAGAACACCACCCTTAGAAAATGGGTGTTGGCTGTTATTTTGATAAGTTCAATATATACCATTTATTTTTGTTTTTTTAATCATTGTTTAAGAGATATTAGCTAGGGGCTGGAGAAATTAACTAGGGGTTGGTTAAAAGCACTGGCTCCTCTTCCAGAAGACATGGGTTCAATTCCAGCACTCCAGAGTCACTCACAACCATCTGTAACTCTACTTATTTGATATGCCCTTCTGGTTTCTGAGGGTACCAGGCATCTACATGGTGCCCAGACATACATGCAAGCAGAACATCCATATACATAAAATAATAATAACAACACATTTTAAAAGAGATGTTAACTATCTACTACATGCACTTCTCCTCAAAGAATATTAGATAACATTTCAGAGATGAAATCATGTATCCAGTCTGTGGTTGAGCTACTTGGGCCTGTTCCCATTCCCCATCATCTGTTCATCATTTGGATCTGGGTTCAAATGACATTTCTCTAACATACCTCTGCATGGAAAAATCATTATTACATGCTTCTTCACAGATCTGTTCTTTTAATAACCAACATTCCCTGCTTACGGGTGTTTTCTTACTAATTCTTTTGACACCTCTAACTTCAATAAGGAGCAGGAGCTGGGCCCGCTTGCCTCAGGATCACACCCCACATGGGGGCCCTAAGCATGGCCTGTATGAGCAAGCTGAGATACACCTCTTGACTAAATTAATGCAATCTGGAGGGAGAGCTTGCTAGAAGTAGCCATTTGGGGT
Organism: Phyllotis vaccarum; assembly: GCA_033318265.1. NCBI lineage: Eukaryota > Metazoa > Chordata > Mammalia > Rodentia > Cricetidae > Phyllotis > Phyllotis vaccarum. The sequence continues at coordinate 128,399,624 of JARWLC010000003.1, forward strand.
AGTAGTTGAACAGTAGAATTTTGTTTGCTGTTATATACCTACAATTAACAACTGTGGACTAGCCAATTTCTAAAGTCAACTGTTCTGATGGAAATTATGACCATGTTGACAAAAGACCTCAATTTCACTTCACTTTACGGTACCATATCTTTTTATAAGAGAAACTCAGGTGGTTGGGTTTCTATTGGTCTATGGACAAGTGACAATCGAAAAGTTAGGTAATATTCTGAAACATCATGATCCACAAACCTGTCCAAAAAATAAAACAAACTAGGTATAAAAGTGAAACAGGATGCTTTCTCCCCCTTCCTGGATGTGTTGGGTAATTGCTCACATTTTTAAATTTGTAAAGGTTTTCAGGTATGATTATGAAAGATGGCGTTTATACATGTTGATGCAGAAGGACTGTGAGCATTTCAAAGTCGGGTCGAGTGGTTTGATGACAGAGGAAGTCACCAGTCAAATCATACAGGCAAAAGAAATATTTATCGAGGTAGAGGTTACACTGGGGCCATTGACAGAATTAGAAAAGACAGTGGATTTGGTCACTAGTTTGTGGACCAATTGGTTTCACCTGAATGATGAATGTGCCCTGACAAATATTCGCTCGCTCCCTGCAATTCAAAGTCTATTGTTAATTTAGGCTGAAATGTATTTTCCAACATGTATCTTTTTTAAAACTTACATTTTAAATCTAAGTTTAGATTGCCCAAGTGCCAAGTGCCCATGCTTTTTCCTTGAATTACGATCCAGGAGTGGCACTTTGGGTCCTTTGTGTGTTCAATATGTAGGTAAGTGAGGAAGACGATGCTAGATAGATAAAATGCTCCCAGTATGCTCCCAGTGAGATTCCAGACTGTTCCTTGAAACTAGAATTGGAGTTTAGAACTTTGTCTTTGTGTTTGCACTGTTCTTTCATCCGGGGTAAACTGTCCACCTCTGCCTGTAGGGGTCCTTTTTTAGGAAGGACAAGGTTGAGGGCTCGCTGGAGATCAGCTCATTTCCAGAAGTCACTACTGGACTTAGCACAGCTGGTAAAAAGAACTGCCTTGAGAGACACACATCTTACTTGATATGTGTTCTCTTTTCCAGATGTGAACGAATGTGAGCTGCTCAGTGGTGTATGTGGAGAAGCTTTCTGTGAAAACGTAGAAGGGTCCTTCCTCTGTGTGTGTGCGGATGAGAACCAAGAGTATAGTCCCATGACGGGGCAGTGCCGCTCCCGGACCACCGAAGGTAAGCCCCAGTGGTACTGTACAGGGCTTGGAGGGTGTCTTTCAAGATAGGGCTGACTCAGGCTTAGGCTACACATTCTGGAGGTGAGTGAGGCGGAACATGTCCTGACACAATCCTTCTGGACTCTGGAAGTGTCTTCCTTAGGGTTACTCCTGCTGTGATGAAATACCATGATGAAAGTATCTTGGGGAGAAGGGGTTTGTTTCAGCTTCTATTTCCAGGTAACAATCTGTCAGTGTGGGAAGTCAGAGCAGAAACCTGGAGACAGGAGCCAGTGCAAAGCCCAGAGAGGGAAGCTACTTACTGACCTGCTCCTCATGGTTTGCTCAGCCTACTTTCTTATAGTACCCAGAACCACCAGCCCAGGGATGGCCCCACTCACAATGGCCAGGCCCTCCATCATCAATCACTAATTAAGAAGACATTCTATAGGCTTGTCTGTTGTAGGCCAATCCTGTGGAGGCATTTTTGCCACTGAAGTTTCCTCCTCATAGCTGACTTCGGCTTGTGTCATGTTGACATAAAACTAGTCAGTACAGGTAGCTCCCATGCTCGTCTTATGCCTTCTCTGTAAAATGGGGATGCAGTTGATAGCTCTTAAGAGTTAACTGGCTTCTAGTGTTCCTCCAAGCCCAGCAACACCATTTGTAAAGGATTCAAAATGATGAGGACATTTGCTGAGAATTTCCTAAAACCTAGAATGCTATCAGCTAGTGTTTAACATGGCTTCATCTCACAAAGTTACATAACTCTCCTTTCTTGGCCCTTGGGGAACTCTCAGGGTTGACAAAGACTTCCACTTGGAATCCTTGAAGGTTTTTCCAGAAGTTGGCCTGGAGAGTTGCTAAGTTTACATTTGTTTAAAATTTGATTTAGGCCATGTTGTCACTGAATAAATTGAAATAGAGAACTGACAGCCTTCGAGATAAATTAATCACCTTCCAGATTGTAGGTCCCCCTTTTATTTGGTGCTATGTAGCTATAACTTGGTTGTGTGTGTGTGTGGTTTTTTTTTGTTTGTTTATTTTATTTTATTTTTATAAAGCAGAAGACCAAACGGTCCCTTGTGAGCCAAATAAAATGACACGTAGGTTATTTTATTTCCTGGTTAGATCTCAGTGCTAGCCAGCCTCCCACAACAGATTTTACTGTTCACATATAGGAGACACTTGTCTGTGTAAAAGAACTATTTTTGTAAGTCACAGTGAAGCGTGACAATATTTTTATCCACACACTTTTCTCAGTGATTAAATGTGTAAAGGGAAGGGGTACAGAACTGACTGGACACTAATTTAAGCATATTATTTAAAGGGAAGGAGGCAGGTTGTCACTGAGAAAAGATCGCTCGCTGTTCATTCCACCTTCATGACACCTATATGGTAAAGACCTTTACTTACTTGTACCTCCAGTACCAAAAACCAAAATGGAAATTTGGTTGGCCTTAAATAACCACACTGCCTTCTTTTTCTCTGTCCTTGGTTTCATTTCCAGGGTGAAACCTTACTCACAATGTTATCTGAGATGCATTAACCTAGCATGTCATAATATTATATCATTATTCATCTCTATGAAGATTGGTAGTCATAGTAAGGTAAATGCATATGATACAATGCTTTAAAAAAAAAGGTATTCCAATGGTCATTTTTTTAGAGGAAGGGGGTGAGAGCATATGAAAAGATAATCATAGGTCTTTCTGGAAATTTTAGAGATTTTTTCCCACGTTATCTATAATATTTTAAATGGAAAAGCCAGACCAGTCCATGCACCTCTTCCTAGCTATGTAAATGTGCTCATTTCAACATCTGTTTGGGGAGAGATGCTTCATTTACTTCACAGAGCTCTGTGAATTTTGGGTGGAATCATATATGCAGAGTCTTTTGTGAGTGGTAGGTACAATGGGCTACATCTCAGACATATGAGGTAAATCTATTTCCTTGTATGATCTGTTCTTAAAGAGTGGATCTTTTTTAAACTACTGTTTTTGCTAGGATGTTTCAATAGCATCAAGAAATGGTTCATTTATGTCACATTAGGGTACGTGTCTAGTCCCTAAAATTTTCTATTTCATTTTAAGTATTTTCTTGTGTGTGTGTGTGTAGGTGTGTATGTGTGTGCACATGACCATGCTTGTGTGTAGGTAGTGTTGATGTGAAGAATCACTCTCTGATGTTCTTACACCTCACTTTTTGTGTTTTGGTATCTTGCTAGTCTTGCTAGCCAGCTTGCCCTTGTGATCTCTGCCTCCACCTTCTGAGATTAATATACAGATAGGTCACTACTTGGGTTCCAAGGCCCTCAGCTGGACGCTCAAGCTTGCCCAGCAAGTGCTCTAACTACTGAACCATCTCCTCCGCCTTTTCTTTGTCTTTCAGACTAGAGATTAATAGAGCCTTATTGGTATCACAAGACAATTGGAACCATCTTTCCTGAACAGAAGTAGCTTACTGTCCATCCGCATTATGCTGCTACTGTGTGTATGTTCCATGTTATGTATGTGCAAGAAAATGCCAGAGAACAATATTGGGTGTTCTCTTATCTCATTCTTCACTCTGTCTTTTGAGCCAGGGTCTCTCACAGAACCTGCAGGTCATAGATGTGGAGAGATCAGGGACCTGCCTGTTTTTTCCTCTCCAATGCTGGCATTACAGGCATATGCTACTATGCCCAGCTTTTTGTGTAGATACACCAGGTCCACACTCAATTCTCTTTGCTTTTGAAGCAACCCTTTTATGAATGCACAATCTCCCCAGGCCCCACCACTCTGATAGTTTGTAAACTATAGCATCTTTCTTCTTCCTTCCTTCCTTCCTTCCTTCCTTCCTTCCTTCCTTCCTTCCTTCCTTCCTTCCTTCCTTCCCTCCCTCCCTCCCTCCCTCCCTCCCTCCTTCCCTCCTTCCCTCCCTCCCTCCCTCCCTCCCTTCCTTCCTTCCTTCCTTCCTTCCAAGACAGGGTTTCTCCATTTAGCCCTAGCTGTCCTGGAATTCACTTTGTAGACCAGGCTAACCTTGAACTCAGAGATCCACCTGCTTCCCCCCCACCCCCACTAAAGGCACACACCACCACCACCTGATAATACATAGCACCTTTCTTCAAGAGCATCAATTCCCGTCTACTTTGGAGGTTTTCCTATGACCGAGTCCCCACCATGTGCTTTGCTTCTCCCGTCTCAGCTTACTTGATATTTGTGTTGGCCATTTCTTTTCCATAGAGGGTTGTCTACCAGTTGGAGTTATTATCACTGAATCGATCCTTCACGTCTCTGAAGGGGCATGCAGATGCCAGCTTCTTCCACATGACCATCTTCCGCTAGTTATCCATACCACACAAGAAGCCCCCACGCCACTGTAATAGGGATACCTTTTCTCACCTAAAATTTGCTCTAAGTTAGGTCTAAAGAGGACTAGCTATGCCTTTCATGAAGCTTTTGGGAAACTTTACTTGTTACTTTGAGTGTGACCTTGTTGACACAGCCCAGGCCTCTCCCTGCTGATGCCATGTATGTATGCTCATCCGCCATCCAGGATGAGTCTGTGTTGATATGACCTTTGCTTTTCCATCCTTTCTGGATATGCTTCCCACTCACACTCATCCTAGGATGCTCTTCTTCTGGGTTTTCTTCTCCATAGACTTCCTGCTTTGTTCCCTTCTCCATGTTTCTGCTCATTTTTCTTCTCAACTTTTCCAGGCTCTGCTAACGTGACCAATGTTTTTGATCTGCCTTCTCTGCAGCCTGCAGCTCTCCCAGGCTCTCCTTCCCGGTTAAGTCTTTACCAGAACAACTAAACCAAGCCAAAGCAGCCTGTCATGGCCTACAACATAAAGCCCCAAATCCATTAGCAGCACAGCAGGTCCTTTATGGCCAATGCTTTGGGCGTGTCTTTCCAGTGTCTTTTTAGGTCTTCATCAGAAACAACAAAGACTATTTATTCTGTGCTTTTTAATGCGAGGTCCTGGGTAATTCTCTCAGAACTGTGCCAGGTACTCCAGTATCTGTGCAAGGACAGTCACAACCACCACCTGACATGCCATCTGGACCAACCTCATCTCTCAGGGTCACATTCTATAACATTATAATCAGGTTTCCTAATTAGCACTCAGTCTCCTAGCTAAAATGGCTTTTGTAGACACCCCGTCCCCCACTCTATTCTGTTCACACAAATACAGGGACAAGTTTACTTTCTATGCCCTGGTCAGACCTTAATTTGGTGCTCCCCCCACCCCAGCCCCTTCTTAATTCATCTTTCAAAAACTAAATTCAGATGTCACTTCTGCCAAGCAGCCTTCTCCGATGGCCTTCTGCAGCATTGTGACTTAGGTGTGAATAATGTAGGAGTGGGCACGCCAGCCTAGTGCCCATAGCTTGCTGGCCTGACTCCCCACCACACTGATCTCTTAACTGGAACTTCTGGCTATGGTGGCACATGCTTTTGATGCCAACACTTAGGAGTATAAGGCAGGAGGATTACAAGTCTGAGAAGCCATATGAAGAAGACAGTCTGTGTCATAAAAACAAGCAAAGAGTGAATAGGAACTGTGTGTGTGTGTGTCTGTATGCTTTTTCAAGTGATGCGTTCTGTGTTTTGCTTTCTAGACTTCGTATTTAGCATTCCCATCTAAGCTAACTGCCTTTTGGTGGTCTTACCATTTCTTCTACATTGCATCCCATTCCTGTCTTTGGTGGCTTCTGGAATTCACCACAGCCCTCTGAGTCCTGCCTCCCCCCTTCCCCAAAGAAAAAGTAATAAATAAATAAATAACACCTTTCTCCCTATTTTGCAAGTTCTTCAGTGAGAAAACTAGAAAAACACTGTGGGTGCATCTCTTAAGTGTCCTTTTCCCCCTCCTACCCCCCCCCCCCACCACTGGGTTTCTCTGTGTAGAACAGGCAGGCCTTGAACTCACAGAGATCTGCCTGCCTCTGCTCCTCATTGCTGGGATTAAAGGCGTGTGCTATCACTGTCTGACAAATTCTATTTTTACTATGTTTTGAAATATTACTGTAGAGCTGCCTTGCTCTCAAAATAGGAGGTGATATATTTCGTGCCAGATGGAATTTTCCAACTAGACCAGAGAATCAAGTTTCCTGGGTGATTCTGTTAGAAGTAATTCACTGAGCTTTACCACCTCCGTGGAGCTTGATAAATAGGTCCTTTCAGGACTATAAGCAGTGTGGAATTGGGCAGTTTTTACTCATAACCTCTGCCACACGTCTATTTGGCCATTATGTTCGGCTGTCTCTAAAGGGTCTGGAAGAGGTTAGCTCTTGAAGACCTTCTGAATGTTGACTGCGTAAGCAGTGTAGAGGCAACAGCTTGCAGAGGCTTCAGAATATACTGCAAATACAATGAAGGGAGAGCACAAGATTTATTTCCACTTTTAATAAATGAAATAAAAATATTTTAGATCCATCTCACCCCATCAGCAGACTCTAGGGTCAGGCGTGTTTGGGAAGAGACAAAAGAAGGAAATGACCTTGAGAAGTGAGCATCCACACCCTCTAGCTGAGCCAAAAGAGTGTCCCCCGGGGGCTCTGTAGACCACAGTGTAGCTACAGTCCGTCCTTCCTGTGCGGAGCGGAGGGCCATGTGCGTACCATGGGCGGCGATGCTTAGGATGCCACACCAGCAAAGGCTATCCATACCCTCTCTTCATTTTTCATAAAGAGAATCAAGGAAGAACAGAACCAGCACAGGTAACTCTATATGCTAAGGTGTTACATTCCAAAGAGAGACAAATGGTACCAAGCTGGACTTTCTCCTGCACAAAGTGGAGACGCCATTACCTGCCCCATCTGAGGAGTGCAGCTTCTGTCTCACCTAAAGGGCTTTAGGAGTAGCTCCTTCGAATCAGAACCACCTGAGGCTGGGGGATGGTAGAGCACTGGCCTAGCATGTACGGGGTCTCCTGTAGATCTCTGTCACTAAAACCGAACAAAAAGAAACATCAGTGAGAAAATGTCAAAACCACCTCAGTGTTCTTGCAATCGCCGTTCATACCACTAGGATGAAGGTGCAGGTATTGAGCCTCATACCCAAGCATTGATCCTCATACCCAAGCATTGATCCTCATACCCAAGCATTGAACTTCGTACCCAAGTGATAGGCCAGAGAACAAGTACAAATGGGAAAATTTGAATCTGAAAATACCGGAGAAGTGATATGTTTCTTAGAAGTCAGGATGTGGCACGGCCCGTCTTACTGACAGTCTTTAAGAAAACGACCAGCCATTCACTTCATCCATAACACTTCTCACAACCATTGCTTTGTCTGGAGAAAAGCATTTTCCAATGGAACCTGTCTGCTCCTAGAAGTTCTTCAAAAAAAACTACTGTGTGTGTGTGTGTGTGTGTGTGTGTGTGTGTGTGTGTGTGTGTGTGTACACGCATGTACACATTCTCCCTCTGTCTCTCTGTCTCTGTCTCTCTCTCTCTCTCTTTCTTTCTGTCTCTCTCTCACACACATACACACACACACACACACACACACACACACACACACACACACACACACACACATCTGAGATTTTTACTCCAGTGGAAAAATGCTCCAGGAAGTTGATCCTTTAAAGGTCTGGGAGATGAAGATGTTGTATTTTTTTCTCAGAATGACCTTTGTGAATCAGTTTTTGAAAAAGAATTTGCCTTTCTTTCCAACATGCACGAAGGCTCGCCCGACTCTCCATTTCAGCTGTGTAAACACTGAGCTCTCAAAGAGCTTGGACAGAAAATAGGAACAGCATTTGAAAAAAACCTGAATAATACAATTGCATTGTTGATCATTTCTCTTATGTAATCATCACTACCTCCTTCTAGTGAAAGACAAAAAACAAAGATAATTTTGTTATTTTCTGTGATGTAAATGTAAAAATAAGAACAGAAAATATGTACTGTGTATATAAATTACATATGCATATATATGCATATAATTTGCCATGCTTTGATTTAGAATAGCCTGTTTTGTTTGCTTTTTTCTACTGTAAACATTGGGGCTCTTTGACATAATACTACATTTTATTAAAATTAATCAGACATACTCTAACTTTGTACATAAGGAAAATACTATTGATCTTTTTTTTTAAAAAAAAAAAAACTTTACCTATAAAACGGTTGCTTTTCTGTTTTATGTCTTTAATGCATTACTTAATAGCTACCAGTTTTAGCCTAACTGAACATAGTAAGATAGTAAAACTGGACACATTGAAAATTTTATTAAAAATATTGTGAGAAACACTTGTAAATTCCCCTATAATGTTTCTGGACTAGACATAATGGTCATTTTAAATGGCTATTTATAGTCTTCCCTAATAACTAAGTTCCTAAGGTGTGGAGTCTTTATGACCAAGATGGCTTCCATCAAAACAGGAGTAAAATTCCATCCTGCACGTGTGTGAACCAAGAGAGTTCAGGAAAGGGAGGTGGTGGGCTTAACCAGGCCCCACGCAAAGAACTTTTTTGAAACCATTTCATAACTGACATATGGAAATCAGCCATTTAGTCTGTTCTTAGACTCTTGGTTTTGGTTGAGGTACCACCTGCTGCCTATTCTCATTTAGAGTCCAAGCCCAATATCTGTCAATGAGAGAGTCAACAGGTAAAATTCTAGAATGATCTTTGGTGTTCTCCTTGGCACTCTGCTTAGAGAGTAGCATGGATCTGGAAGGTCTCTTCAATTCTTTGATGGTTTCATAAGAAGAAGGAAGGCAATAGTTTTTCTGATGACATTTTGTGAACACTTGCTTTAGAAATTCTCTTAAACTGCTAAGTACATTATTGAAATTCATGAGAGTCAACTTGACCCTGACAAAACCAATACATAGCAAATGATTGTGAAAATAACTCATTCAACGTCCCTCGTATCATGACCTACCAACTTCAAAAGTGGTAAGTCTGTGTTAGAGTCTTAGCCTTCCTTGCTGTAACGTACTCTCTTTTGTGGTTTCTTTGGACCTAATAATCCGAAATGGTAGGGTACTAATGAAAACATCGTGTTGACGCTATGCTAAGTCAGCTCTTATTTTGTGCAGTAAAAAATGAAAACCGTAAGGGATAAATTACAACTAACTAGACCATAGGCAATCGTTTGAACTTTATAGCATTTGGTGGAAGAAATTATAATACTTTCCAAGCCCTGTCACAGTATAATAATCAAGGATGTAAAGGCAATTCACATCTAATCATGCCATTGTTTATATTTTATTTTCTGAAAGTGAGGAGACTTTGTTCTTATCATTTACATTCTCTCATATCACCTTGTTATTGTACTGTCATAGAAAAAACGATCCTGTTTGACTATGTCTTCCTCAGGGCTTATATGAACAGAATCTGAGCCTAGACTTACACTCCTACACTGAAACTTTGCTGCCATTCCCAGCCTCCTTCTGAGTTATATATTTGCTTCATTTAACTAGCTAGATTTCTCAGGGATGAAATGTTGTTTTATGGATTCCAGGTCACCACATTATTTTTCTATGTATCTTCCAATATGCACCGTTCAGAACTGACTTGGGGCGTGGTTGATTCAAATAACTGCTAAAGGGTTAACTATTACATGTGGCCCCAGATCTCTGGTCCCATTTTGGGGAAAATTTCAATGATTTAAGTAGGTGTTACAGCTCTATAAAGAATGGCCCTGGTTTGGGGTGGGGGGAAGCAGGCGTGGAAACTTTTCACAGCCAGCCTTACAAGAATAAAGTAATTGGTTGATGTAAAAGAAAATGGTTCTGACAGATTTTATACTCTGGAGTGTATTAGAAACCTACCAAAATCCAGGACTCAAGTGCACATTTATCTGAAACTGGGAGAATCTGACTCTGAAGATGAAAAATGATCTCATGTTAAGGACATGTAAGAGACATTACACCCATGGCCTCTGTCCTGTTGTGATTTCTACCTGACTGTCCCACCAATGTGCTTTCTCTCTATTCCTTAGATTCTGGTGTAGACCATCAACCCAAAGAAGACAAGAAAGAATGTTACTATAATCTCAATGATGCCAGTCTCTGTGACAACGTGCTGGCCCCCAACGTCACCAAACAAGAATGTTGCTGTACGTCAGGTGCTGGCTGGGGAGACAACTGTGAGATCTTCCCCTGCCCTGTCCAGGGGACAGGTAAGATCTACGAACTGTTGTGGTCACACTGCCTGGTCACATGATATTCATGGGCTTGAGAAGGAGAACCTTTTGATAATGACTTTAAAGTCCTGAAATAGCATTCACCACCTTAGCGAGCCCAGTAAAGCGGTCCTTCCGTGAACTCCTCTCCAGTCCGGAACATTTGCCCTTTCTCACCTTCATATGAATTCTTAAATTCTGTCTGTCATAGTATGCACTGTTACAGTCAGGCTCTGTAGGATGCTATGAAAGATTCGGTTTCATTCCATTTTAAAATAAGAGACATCTCATTCCTTATTTATTTGTTTTTGTTTGTGCACGTGTGTGCACTTAATGTGTAGGTTAATGTGCCCATTTGTGCACTTGGAACCAGGTTTCCTCCTCTGTCATTTCCTGCTTAGTCCTTTCAAGCAGGGTCTCTCCTTGAACTCTGGACCCAAATTTTCTCAGCAAGGCTGGAAGACAACAAATCCTCCGTGATCCTCCTGCCTCTATACCCTCCTTGGAGCTGAGGTTATTACGTAGGTGCTGGGATTCAAACTCCTGTCCTCTTGACTGAGGAACTCTCTTAAGTGATGAGCCATCTCTCTAGTTCGCCAGAGTCTTCTTATTTTGTACTGATGATAGCATTATCTAAAAGTACAGCTTGTGTATTTAAGCCAAACTTTTGCTGTATGGGCTCTTATTAAACTTCCAGAACACTAGCTATCATAGTCGTGCAAAGATAGTGTTGTGGGATCAAATAAAACATGAATGAAGTAGGGCATATGGTAAGTTGCCAGGCATCGTGGTCCACACCCTTAATTCAAGTACTCAAGAGGCAGAGGCAAACAGATCTCTGTGAGTTCGAGGCCAGCATGGATTGCCTAGAGAATTATAGGCCATTGAGTGCAACACAGTAAGACCCTGTCTCAGAATACACACATGCACACATGCACACACACACACACACACACACACACACACACACACACACACACTTCTTGAGTCAGTCGTGGATGTCTTCTCATCTAATCCATGACTTTTGAGACCATGCTGGATTTATTGCTTGAGTGTTAAAATTTCTCAGTCTGAGAAGGCGAAGCTGGATTAAAACCATGTACTCAGGGAAATGTGGATTCTTTGTTTTCTTTTTCAAGTCATTGCCTTTTTTTGTTTTGCTTTGTCTCTCTTAAAATCAGCTGAGTTCACGGAAATGTGCCCTAGAGGGAAAGGCTTTGTCCCCACTGGAGAATCCTCTTACGACGCTGGTGGCGAGAACTATAAAGGTCAGCATCCAGTGCACATGATTTTGCAACATGACTCTGTCAGTCACTCGGGTGGGAGCCTGGCTTGGGTTACACAGTGGTAGAGTTCTGTTGGGCTGTGCAGGTTGGTGGCCAAGGCCTTTATTCCACCCCACAAGGAAGGTCTCTGTGGGTGCTGTGATTTGGGGACTGAATACCAGAGGCTATGTGACCTTGAGAGGTCATTTAACCTTCTGAGTTTCCAACTGTTCACCTCTGAAACAAAAATGTTTTCAGAATGACAGCGAGCTTTCAATGAAGTATTATGTGCATAACTACTTACCACAAAAGGCTGTAGTCAGAAGATGTTCTTCCACTTAGACATAAACCCCAGATTATACAAACCATGGGAATGTAAGCTTGATTGTCGTGGTGCACTTAAGATTCTTGCTTTTTTAATATCCTTTATACTCTCCCTATAATATTTTGCTAATGGCCACAGATTCCTAATGAAGACTGGAAAAATGGAAAAACAGAAGCAGCTGTTTCATAACTTTAATCCTGTTGTTGAACAAGTGTGTAGCCTGGTTTTTTTCTGGTGAATATATACATACATATGCATGTATTTATATACACGTAAACATTTCCTCATTAACTGACTTTTGACAGTTCTATGTTAGAGATGTTATTATGACATACTATATATATGGTGATCTTACTCCTGTTTTATATTTAATATTAAAACTGGAAAGGAGCTGGAAAAGAGACTATGAAAATGGTTTTATTGTCCATCTACTTCTTGAAAGCCAGTGTTTGAATGCTATGGACTCAGTAGCTGGACCAGAAATTCTATTTGTGTTTTTAAGATACATTTATGTTTTAATCCAACTGAATTACAAGACTTGGTCTGCATTATGTGTTGAATGGTTTTCAAGTTCATAAATATCACATACTCTATTTTTACAGGAATGCAGTTAAGTTTCACTGAATGCTATAAACCTCAATTTTACTATAAAACCATCCTCACTTTTATATAAAACCGGTTCCTCCTCCTAACTGGGCAGCAAGTGACGGAAGAAGATGGTATTCCTCCCCTTATTGCCAAAAGTTCTGTGCTCGACTCTGCCATTTTCCATTTGTGTAAATTTGAGCAGGTCTTCCATGGTGTGGCTAGTTTTCAGAATGAGAGCTAAATAACGTGAGTTCTGAATTGCTTGAACTGGCAGCCTCAGAGTGTCCAGCCTCCTTCACATAGGTCATCTTATTTATCTTTTGAATTCTAATCCACTGGTTATATATGGACATCACTTATGTCCAGTTTATCATAAAAACAACTATGATGGCCCAGGGTTAGTTCTGTGGGGGAAGTGGGCCTGCCAACCCCCTTTATAACTTGCAATGTCATGAATTTACTCCCCCCCCCAAGGCCTTCTTCAGGCTCCATCAGTTCTGTACATCTCAGCTAGGAAATGGGGCAGCATACCCCACAGATAGAAAGGCCCATTTCACGAAGGCTACTCTGGAATCCATAGACTAGTTCACCAAGCGTGAGGTGGCATCCAAACCAATACCTCATCACTTTTCCATGTCTGTCAATTGGGCCCAATTTTAAACTCTGTATCGTAAGAATCTTTTGAACATAATAATGTCTAATCTAAAACATACTCCTGTTTCTGCTGCTATAGATGCTGATGAATGTCTGCTGTTTGGGGAGGAAATCTGCAAAAACGGTTACTGTTTGAACACTCAGCCCGGGTATGAATGCTACTGTAAGCAAGGGACATATTATGATCCTGTCAAATTACAGTGTTTTGGTAAGCTTTAAGAGAATATAGTGGGAAAATGCACAGCGTGGTGGGTGGGGGGTGAGATGGGGGGTGGGGAACAATAATGTTATGTAATAAAAATGGTGTAATTGAATCTAAATCATGTCTTTAAAAGATAAGTGTTCTGTGGCTCTCTTTCTTGAGCGAGATTTGAGATATAAAAGCTTTTCATCTTTGTATTTGAATGGGTGTCAGGCAAGGAAGTTGATAGTCATTGTGGAATTACTATCTAGGTTGCCAATTTAACCACCAGGTTCTTATTTGGTCTGTAGATTTGCCTGTTGCATCAGTCAGGCCATGCAAGGAGAGGACATTTTTAAGTACTCTCACAGACTTTAACACTTAAGCTGAAAACCATGTACTATAGGAAGAAAAACACAGCATAAGGAAATAATTTTTAAAGTATTACTTTTTTAAAGGCATTTTTATCTTGGATTCCTAAGCACGTCTCATTCCTCACTGTTTTTTTTTCCCCTATATTTAAGAACAATACAGCATTGCTTTTCCTCAGTGACTGCCTTTCCTGTCACAGGGGGGTCCCCTTTGGATGACCATGTGTAGTTAATTCTACTGTGGTGGCTCCTGGGATCCAGATGGAATTCATCAGCATGCTAACTTTGATAACTGCACGAAACACCGATGGTTGCTATTTTTCTTTGGTGATGATTTTTTTTTCTCTTAAGATATGGATGAATGTCAAGACCCTAACAGTTGTATCGATGGCCAGTGTGTTAATACAGAGGGCTCTTACAACTGTTTCTGCACCCACCCAATGGTCCTGGATGCCTCCGAGAAAAGATGCGTGCAACCTACTGAATCAAATGGTATGTTTAGATGTGAGATGCAAATCTCTATCCGGAGAAGTGTTCATGGTTATCATTTTTATTAAAATGGGAATTGCTCAAAAGTAGGGACTTTCATCCTTCGTTATCTTGAAGAAGTTAAGAGAGCTATTAAAAGAAACAATGAGATAGACGTGGTTAATATGTAGATTTAATATTCTGTATGTACTTGTCTCAGGGTTTCTGTTGCTGTGAAAAGACACCTTGACCGTGGCAACTCTTATAAAAGAAATTTCATTGAGATGGCTTACAGTTCAGAGTTTTAGTCCATTATCATCATGGCAGGACATGGTGGCATGCAGGCAGACATGGTGCCAGAGAAGAAGCTGAGAATCCTCATCTTGATATGTAGGCAACAGGAAGGGATCTGTCTCACTGCTCATGGCTTGAGCATATATGAGACTGCAAAGCCAACCTTTGCAGTGACACATTTCCTCTACAAAGACCACACCTGTACCAACAAGGCCATACCTCCGCCACCTCCTTTGGAGGCCATTTTCTTTCAAACCACCACAGAACTCATTAAGCAGACATCAGGGTACAGAGGGGCTGAGTCCATGGAAAGACTTAAACTTCAGAAGAAAATGTGAGGTCAGGAAAAAGAATTTTGTTTGCTCAGGATGCAGGACATGGAGAAGGTTAGACAGACCTGAGTGTGAAGTTCAGCAAAGTGCATGGATGCAAATCCCCGCTAATCTCTGAGGATGTGGCATGTCATTGATTATTGGTATGATCAGTTGATCACTTATCACGTTTAGGAGATTACTTCATATGAAACAAAGGTAGAAAGTTTAGAATTGAGCATTGTAGAGTGACGTGTTACTGGTCCAGGGTTTGAGGAGATGAAGATTGGAAAAGCATGGATATAGAAAGAAATGACGGAAGTTGGCAGGGTCAGAAGAATTGTGAGCCCATCAAGGAGGGCAGAAAGATAGGGGGCATTTTCTATAGTGAGAGGAAGTTCTGGAGGCAAGCACTAGACACCACAAGCATGCAGAATGTCATCTGATGGAATAACATTCAGTTGGATTCAGTTAGAGATGACAGAGATGTGATCTGTGCAAAGAATAGGCTAGATTGAGACTATTACTTGGAAGTTGCTCTTAGCAGTGGAGATGGAAACTTTGAAACTTTCTGGCTTCCATCACAGTGTTAAAGAAATAGGAATAGCAGAGCAATTGTATGCAACCATGTCTTCCATTTCAGAACAAATAGAAGAAACCGATGTCTACCAAGATCTATGCTGGGAGCATTTGAGTGAGGAGTACGTGTGTAGCCGTCCTCTGGTGGGCAAGCAGACGACGTACACAGAGTGCTGCTGTCTGTATGGGGAGGCATGGGGCATGCAGTGTGCCCTCTGCCCCATGAAGGACTCAGGTGAGCTGGTGTCCAGTTTATTCTGCAAGGGGCCTACAACACATTCTCATCATCTCCTGTGGAGCTTGACATTTCTCTCATATGACCTTTCTCTTTGAATCATATTTCATCACAGGTGGTGGTGGTGGTGGTGGTATGTGTGTGTGTGTGTGTGTGTGTGTGTGTGTGTGTGTGTGTGTGTGTGTGTGTGTGTGTATGTGTGTGTATGTGTGTGTAGCAGAAGAGACAGTTGTATAACCATGTGCCTCCTGGTTTGCCTTCAAGCCAGACCACATCGTTAATTTTTGAAACCATAGTTCTGTTTCTCCCAGGAATGACAGATGACCTGAAAAAATATAATCTAACCATCTGTGGCATGTTTTTGGTGCTTCCTTAAATTTTATATTTTTAGATGCATCATGATTTTGCTCTTACCTGTTTTTTTTAAATTAGAGAGAGGGGAAAGCGTTAGAGATTGTAAAATATTAATGTAGACAGAAGTTCAAATGTTGATGTCAAATTTTACATGAGAGATACTAGCAGAGCTTGCTAATTCAAAAATTTTAAAAGTTCAAATTTTAGAGCACTTAAGCTTTAGGGATTAAGATGATCAATTGGCAAAGTCTTTCCAAAGGTCCCAAGTCCAAAACTCCTTGCATGCTGTTGCTGTGAAGAGACACCTTGACTTAGGCAGCTCTTATAAAAGAAAGCATTTAATCAGGGGCTTGCTTACGGTTTCAGAGGGTGAGTCCATGGTGTGAGGACAGAACAGACTCCCGTAAGCTGTCCTCTGACACCCACACCTGTGATATGGCACGCATACCTATTCACCTGCACACAAATAAATGAATGCCAAAAATTTTTAAAGAAAGAAGTAGAGAGAGAAGGAAGGAATCGAAGAAATGGAGAATATTTGAGTAAATCTAATTTTTATCCCAGTTTTGGGTATGAGCATCTGTTGTTTCTTCTTATGGTGTTAGAGGATGTTTAGAGGCCACCTGTGCTTTCTGACAGACTGTCTGGTGGCTGCTGGTTTGTGTGATGATGGGTTTTTTCTTTTCTGACCACCAAAGCCACTTATTGTTCTAAAAGAAAGTACCGAAGGGTATTTGGCGTGTCATTTTCGCAAACTGATTTGTTAAGACTAGAAAGCTAGCATGTGGGAACAAGATGGAGTTCATAACCAGCACATATTCAGAATAGCAAGGGGTGTAGGAATCTCTGCAAGAGAGGAAATGCATTAACTTTCAGTTAATTCAATTATTAAAATATTTCTTTCAAGCTACTTCATAAATGTAGGATTCCTGCTCAGAAATAACTTGAAATCAATGTAGCATGAAAAAGAAAATAATTTGAATTGCCACAGAAAAGCAAATTCCTAAAGTAATAGATGGGAATGATAGCAACCCAGACCTGGGAAGGGTAGAGGCTGATCTGCCACGTTGCCCACGGCCACAGCTTACCACTGAGAACACATTCACATCGCTAGCTCATTGAGCTCTCATGAGGGCGGGAAACTGTGTTGTCTACACATGGTCAGTGAGGCAGATGCCACAGGGAGACAGGAATAAAATCAATATAGAGGTGGGTACAGCAAGGCCTGGGTCTCCTCACTGCACTTCATTGTGCTCCTTGTCTGATGCAGAATTTTCATTTAATAATAACGCTGACAGAATGTAAATAATCAAAGGTGTTGTATTGCCCTCCACCTGCCCTGTCACATTTGGATTCTACTCCCTGAAGATGTTTCCTCTTGACAGCTGGGCTTGGAGCCTCATAGGCGTTTTCCTACACATCCATTTAGTATAGAGTATGTTAGTCATTGATATATGTTTAGTGTCATATTTAAAACTGAACTTGATACCACCTGTCTGAATGATACTTTTTTGTATGTGTGTGTGTGTCAATACCACTGAAGTCAGATTCATCTTCTAACTGGTGCCGTTTCAAATGACCTACAATGCCATATTTTGTACATTTTAGCATCCTCTCTCTTAAATGCACATTATGATGGTGGTGTTTTAGAACTGGTAGAAGATGGGGGCTGGAGTGATGGCTCAGTGGTTAAGAGCACTGACTGCTCTTCCAGAGGACCTGGGTTCAATTCCCAGCACCCACATGGCAGCTCACAACTGTCTCTATAAGTCCAAAGTTGACACCCTCACACAGACATGCATGTAGGCAAAGCACCAATGCAATGCAGATAAAATAAAAATAAATAAAATTTAAGAATAAAAGAACTGGCAGAAGAAGGACTGTGTAGAACCTGTTCTGTTTACACAGCCTGGTTTACTTCGCCACATCTCATGCTGCTGGACATTGTCATTGTTCATTCATGGCCTTCCTCCGCTCTAGTCCTGACATTCTCATGTAAGCAGTGCTCCAGTGGATCTCCATGTGTAGCAGTCAGACTGTCCAGGGACAAGTTATAACACCATCTGGGAAGCACATTCACATTGAACTAACTCTATTATTTCCACCAATGCAAGTTGGAAAAATTATACTCAGGGCAGTAGTAACCATCCTCCCTCTGGCATACTCTAGCTTAAAAATTGTTCTTTGTCTTTGGGAAATGCTTTGCTATTGAAAAAAGGAACCTTGGGTGATGCACGAAGTCTACTCCTGAGCCAAACATCCAGCCCCTTTAGAATTGTTTCGACCATATAAGTGAATATATATTTTATATGCATTTCCCTTGTTTCTGAAAACTGAAAGATCTTTTCTAATGCTTATAGGTGATTGTGTTTGTCTTGTTGCTGCTGCTATTGGTTTGTGTCTTCTTGCCCATTTGTAGGTGTGGTCTGCACAATTGCTTACAGCCCTGGCCTTTGGACTATGCTATGCTTGTAGTCATGGATGGTCTTCAGAAAGGGTTTGTGTAGAGCCACGTTTTATTCTGTTTCCAGCTCAATCATGGGATAACTGACAAGCCAAGCACCTTTGATAGTTATATTTAATTGACTGGGTTTTCAAAAGAGATGTTCAGATCAGGGCTGGAGAGATGCCACAATGGTTGAGAGAACACTTGGTGTTCCAGGGGACTGTGATTGGTTTTCAGCATCTGTCAGTTGGCTCACAACCACCTGTAACTCCAGTTCCAGAAGATCTGATACCCTCTTCTGACCTCTGCAGACATCGTCACACATGGCATCCATCCATCCATACAAATATACACACATGCATACATACATATACATATATTTACACACACTAAAATAATATGTTTTAAATCAAATGCATTTTTAAAATGTAACCAAAATCAAAGGCTCTTACCCAATACCTGAACATGAATTAGTGATCAGTGCAGAAAAATTGTTGTCATTATATATTTATCTTCTACATTGCTGCTTTATAAACAGAAAGAGTAAGCCAGTGAGTTTGGAGTCTCATCTGAACTGCAGCCCGGACTCTGAGGTTGTCAGGATGAGACTACAGGCTTTTGCATTCTGACAAGCCCCAAGGACCATGCCTTCACTGTAAGCCCAACAGCTAATGAGACCCTAGGGTTCCTGAGAAGCATCTGCATATGTTCAAGTCTGCTTTCACGATGATAGTCCCTATTTTTTTTTTTCCAGAGGAAACAGAGAATGTGTGAGTTTTCAAACTGGATGCTTGTAATTTTGTTTCTGAGGCTTTTAAATGTGCTATTTCTGCCTCTCTTGACTATTGAGAAGGACAACATTGTCCTTTGTTAATTCAAACATGGGACTAGTCCCAGGCAGCCAGACACTGACCCTTCCAGTTTCTGTAGGAAGGCCGCGCTGTTTTGGGGAATGATCCGTTACTGATAGGAACAGTTCTAGGGGAATTTACAGAATAAATCGCGGTGCCTGTCATCAGCTTTGAGCATTAAAGTGCAGTGTAAAGTACGGCTCTGGCTCAAAACAGGCCTTCACACTTCTGGTCCAATAGGTCACAGGCATTAATTCTTGCTAAAGTAGCAAGTCTGGGGATGCTGGCAGGTGGTGGATGGAGGAGTGACCCATCCCATGTCGTTCTCTGAAGTTAGAAGTTGTCTTGGGTCTTGGTACTCCATGTGGGAGAAATGAGTGGAGGGTGAGGGACTATGTTAAGAGAATCTCACACGAGAAAAACTATGCCGTTGTAAAATTCAGTTCACTTTGGGGGGCCACTCCGGATTTTATGTCAGTCCCTAGCTAGTTAAAGGAGCCCAATGGCAGGCTCATCTAGGAGAAAGCCCCAGATTATTTGTGGTAAAGTGAAGGCTGTGATAGTACTGTAGTGAGCATGCGCTAACAACCTTTGCCTTCTAGAGCCCCGGAGGCCTCCCTGACCCTATGTCCAATCCTGCTGCCTCCTCCTCCCTCTCACTTTCACGGTATCCTCTGCTGCTACCCAGTCTTAAAATGTCAGTGGCTGAACTTACTTTGGGAGGACCCCCAAATTTGATCTGTTCATCATCATGGTAAGTGACACTGTGAAAGGCAAGGCTGGTAAGAAAACCAGTTCAAACCAAATAAACAACTGCGTCTGTATTTCAGATGAAAGAGAAGGCAAACATGGGTTGCTCCCTGGGAAATTTCCATGCCCTGCTAGAAGGAAATCCTAGTTATCAGAAAGTGAGATCTTTGATTAGACATTTCCTGCTTGGGTTTCATGGGTGCCCGTACCAGGCTTTGTTGAAAGGTATCATTTCTTCAGTCCTAGATACCCAGGCAGCCACTGCCTCCTTCTGGAAGAGGAGATGCATCTGAGGCAGAGAAAGGTAGCTCGAATTGTCACGCCCTGTTCAATGGGCAGAATTAGATCCAGGCACAGACTCTGTTGGGACTGGTTTAGTGTGGCCCAAGTTTCCCCTTCAAAGCGCATTTGAAATAAATGGTACTTTTTTTTTTTTTTTTTAAACATGAAAGTAACAGGATGAAGAATTAAAGCTGAGACCTTCCATGCTGTCATGCTGTGTGCTAAGACAAGCATAGAGGTGTGGTTTAGAACTAGCAGCGAGTGTAGAGAACCTAGTGACTGCCGTGTCTGTCCTCCTATCTCCCCAGGCACCCTGGCAGGCAATGTGAGTCATATATATATTCAATTGGCTAATGAGTTAAAGCTACTAATTCTTGGCCAAGTAAGATATAAGTTTAATTTCTGGAAAACATACTTACAGATTATTATACATATATACTGTGCTGTTATCAAATGGAGATAAAAGTCTGCCTGTGAGCAATGAAAGACGATTATACACATTGGAACACTAGATTCTATAGTACCCAGAAGTCACAGTGTTTGCAACTATACTATTTAAATAATTTTACTCCCAATGAGTAAATTGTTCGGAGAGCCATGTTGTAAGCTAAAAACGCAAGGTCTTGATAAAGTCCTCACTTAAAACTTTGCGTTTTGGGAACTTGCCCAATGGGGTAATGCTTGTGTTGAGGGAGCGCCCCCTGTTGGCAGTCTGTTGTACTACACCATACAGGCATTTTTCTGAGGCACTGAGAGCTCAGGTATAGGTCAGAGTTGTGTTTGCTTTTGTTTTTATTAATATTCCAATGGGAACATTAGTGACACAAAATAGAATAAATTTCAATTATATTTCAATACTGACCAACATATAGAAGTGTTGTCTCTCTGTATCACATTGAAACAGTCTGAAGATGAAATGCATATCTATACCTGAGTCACTAAGTCTAGTTTGGGGAGCTCATCTTATAGATGTGCCTGAGCAACAGCAGACAAAACACAGCTGCTCTGTAATCAGGAGAAATGGAATCAATTGTGCCTGGAGTTGGTTGATGAGTCATAACATATTTATACAGTAAAAAATACTACACAGACATTTTCCAAATGAAACATAGCTACACATCTTGATAGAAAATACTGTCTAAGTCATATTTTAAACTTTTATTACATTGCAAACTATGTACATTTAACTTTTATGTGCATAGAAACACTTGAGTAAACCGTCCTTTGCGTAATGGATTAAAAGGAGGAACATATACAGTTAGGTTGATGACTGCTTGTACATCTTCACCTTTCCAAGACTTGAATTTGCTTTTACTATATATTGTAATATACATATGTTTTTTACTATATATAGTGTAATGTCTGTGCGTGTGCATGGTAATCTTATTTTAAATAAATAGAAATGTCTAGCTGAGACTTGAACTCAGAAAACAGGGAGACCAGATATAGTTACATTACCTGCATTTCCCCAAGTGAGTGTTAAATGAATAACTGATAAATAACATAAAGCCATGTAGTGAATAGCATGATAATCCATGTCAATATTACCTAATGCCTCTTGTTTAGGTAGATACTACCTAAACCAAAGGATTTTTATAAGTTATGTAAGTTATTCATATGCCTCTTAATGCTAACAAGAATGGTTATTATTGCACATGAGTTACATAGTTCTTGTGGTAGACAAGAAGAGAGATAATTTTTCTGAGATTAAGTCTAAGTAGTGTATCATTTTCCTGTTTTCACTTTTAACATTAAACCTTACATTTAAATTTAAACTATACATTTCTTCTTTTATTTTGTTATTTGTTAAACACATGCTCTATGGTGGGCCAAAAGGTTTGTGACAAATTCACAATTTGTGTTTGGAATATAAAATGCAATTATGAATGAGCGTGTTTTATTCCCAAATATTCTCCTAAATATACATGTGGTATGTTGGCTATGCCAAAATGTTGTAAATATCCTGTTAATTTAGCACAATGTTTTATATAGTTTTGCCCAGGTAAAATAATTTATAATCTGTCTTAGGAATTATTGAGCCAGTGATTTCTACATCCATGCATCTCCCACATTCCCAAAGACCTCAGTGTAAGATTTTGCATAACAGCCTTGAGGTGTGAAGGAAGACAGACATCTGACTTCCAGACGACACTTGAAAAAATATTGTGACTAGTGTGACTAGGCAATGGTTGCAAAAAGCCTTTCAGCATTCACAGTGTAAAGGTTTTTCCAAGAAATCTGTTTCCAAAGAATGTTAATAATAACTTTGGAACATCCCACATGGGAAGCACAGCAGAGGGCCTCCGCCTTTACTTAGGTGACCCAGAATTCTGCTCTGGTGATTGGCTCTACTCATTATGCTGGGAAAGTTCCTTGAATTCTCTTTTATATAGAACTGTGTTCTCTCTGTGAACTTATAATTAATCCTGTCTTAGTGTGAAAATATTTATCCTTTGGGTCACAGAGTCTGAGTGCTAAGATTCAAGAACTGAATAGAACTAGAAAGATAGCACAAGCCTTCTAAACTGAGTGGCCACCATGCTTGTAGAAGAAATGTAGATAGCAAGGTGGAAGTAGTCTAAGAAGGTGCAGTTCTTTGGAGCTGGAATTTTAGTGACCATAGATTTTATATGTTATGTGGAATAGGCTGACCTGCAGTTTATACTGTTCCTCACTGAAAAGATTACTGTATTTATTTAGAAAAATCCCCCCCCAAAACAAATTAGTTTTATTTCTAAAAAGAAATGGTTGTGAAATAGCCTTCAATACAGAATTATGTCCATATATCTGGCGCTGTTAGTGGTCTCCTTTGGGGAATGTCAGTATCAATGTCTTCCTCAAGGAGGCGCTCATGGGTCACTGGCTAGTACCAGGGGTGTCAAGTGTGTATTATTAAATACTGCCACAGAAAATAAGTTGAGCCTTATGTCAATTCTACAGGTGCCTTGTTGTGCAGGGCTGAGCATCTCTTTGAAGGGCATCAAAAATAGTGCCAAATTCAAGGCTGTTTAGGAGGAACAGTTCTGGGTGTCAGTGTTTGGGAACTAGCATGGCCTGGATAGCCCTGCACACTGATGAAGATGCTTTTCACATGCTCCAAAGGCTCCAAAAGTACCAGTGTAATGTAACCTGTGAAGTGTGAGGGAGGCTTTATGCCTGGAGAAGACCATCTAATGTTGCTTTTTGAATGAACATTTGATGTACTCAATCTACTAAGTTTAAAACCTATTTGCTTAGATACATAACAGGGTGTCATCCAAAGCCAACTTCCTAAGGGGGGAAAGTCACATGTGTCCTTAGTGTTTCTTTGTAAATGGGATCATATGTACTGATTTTTACGATCAGTGCCTTCCATTGAGACAGTTCTTAAGGTGATAATAGACAGACAGATCAAATCAAACTATCCAATGGCTCATGGTCCCCTCGGGACTTGGGTCTCCTATTGAGCTTTCCCACTATGCCCAAACTTCCTGGGGACAATGCTTTCATGGTCCACCAAGGCCCCTGTCTCTGAAATGAGAAAGCGACAATGGACTTGGGAAAGGAGCTAGATGGAGCAAATGACAATGGAGACAAAGTACAACAGGAGAGGGGGTGCTAAGTAAGAGTGACATGCTGGAAACAACCAAAAATGTGGGCTTTTAAAACTCTGCTCTGGTGGTCGCATTAGTAGACAAGGAACCCTCACTGGACTTAGGATCGTATTGTAGCCATTTATTTGAAACATGTCAGTAGAGAAATAAACATGGTTTGCCTCAGTAAGGATAGTCTAAAAAGAACAAATCCTGATACAGCAGGGACAAGCCAGGTTGCTGAGACAGGGGCAGTGGGCCAATAAGCTGTGCTCTGGGCCTGCTTTCCTGGAGTGTAGAGGACCAGCTGGTATCCATGAAGCCAGCTAGAAAGACCTCACAGTGTTACTAGGTTCAGAGTACAGTCTGATGTTGGATAAGAACTGCTTGAAGCTACTGGCCCAATGTCTTCAGCCACAGTCGCAGATCGCTATGGGGGATTTTGATCCGCAGAAGGTCACAGTGACATGAGCACTGTGAAACTTTAATATTTGGATGGTTTGGATGGGTGGGTGGGTGAGGTGGCCATTTAATCCACGCTTCTTTTCCCAGGGGCTACACTGTCTGCAATGCCAGCAAAGCATTGGCTCCACTCAACAGTAATGCTTAGCATTCAAGGGAGGGAGCCCCACTGATGTCATACCCGAGTCTACGTTAGCAAGCCAAAGGAGAGAAATGAAGGCAGGAAAATTAAATAAGCCAATCACAGAGTCCAGCACTGTTGTTTCTAAATACAAGCAACCCGGTTGATCTCAAAAGAAACTCCTTTGACTGCCTCAGCTTTCCATTTTGAAATCGGAGATGATAGGTCCAGCTTTCTAGAAGTTTCCATTCAGTGCCAACTTGGACTGAAAGGTTTGCCCTGAGCAGATTTGGCTTTCGAATATTTTACATGCATTTTGCTGTTATTTGTGTGTTTGTTTCTCCTTTATCATGGAGTCAGTTGAGGTTCTGGGCTTGGGGTTTTCAACTGAGATAAGGTTACATTTATTTTTACCTCTTCTGAACAAGCTTTTTATAAGACGACTAAGGTCAGAGCAGAGCCTACTAGCTTTTAAATGGTAAACTCTGGCCAGCTCAGGCAAGCCTTGGTAGATGTTGGGTAGGGGAAGGTTCATCTACTCTCCCTTCCTGCAGACAGATTGTATTCCTTATAACTGGGGAAAGGCAGATAGCAAGAGCCTAAAGAGCAATCAGAGATGAGGGAGGGGGAAAGGAAGGACTTGGTGGTAGAACTTCTGCCTAGCATGCCTGAGATCCTGATTTGATTCCCAAAACCACAGTATTCAAAAATAAATAAATAAATAAGCTTCATGTTTGGATGACTCTGCAGAGGGACAGCTTAGGGAAGGAATTGTTTACCATCAACAGCCAGTCTTTATGAAAGGAACAGCCTTTCAGAAGAAAATGTAGCTCGGTAAGGAGGCTTTCTGATACATTGACTCAGTTCAAACGTTTGTTCCTGAGCCTCAAATCTTAAGGACCAGGAGAGATGTTGTGAACAGTTGTGTTGGGTGTTCACTGCTCATCTCTAGAAGATGCTGCTCACTTGGTAACAGACAAGTCCCTAGCAAGGATGTGCAAGCAAGTCACTGCCAGAATGAACCCCATTAAGATTGTAACTGATTGGGAATAGCCCTGGGGGAAGAGTAGGGTCTCCTTAGAGTAAGGTAAAATAGCAACATACAAGGAAATTATAAAACAGAATCAGAGATCTTAAAATAACTCCAGGTTTTTGCTAAGTAATGGTGTCTTGTTTCCTGCAATTAAATGGAATGCATCTTCAGAAATAACCATTTAGTGTTAAGTAATAGTACACGAGTTAGTCAGAACGTGTTCAAATAATGACAGTGGGTTCTGAGGGATATCTTATTGCTTTGTTTATTCTTTGATAATCTTGAGTTCTGACTCTGAAGAGAGTTTCAAACAAACATCAGAGTCATTTTCTCTATTGTAAACTTTAAAAATAAGCATCATTAAAAATACTTTAAAATAGAATTCTATTGTTTAAGGAAATAATGTACATGTATTATTAAAATTATTATACTTAGTAATTAAAGCTTTGAGAATTTAACCCAACTTGAGCTTTGGAGTATCTTTCAATGTCTCTCGACCTCCATTTCCATTCAGGGCAGGTTTGTGGGGCAGAACAGTGATGTCTAGTGGTTATTATCTCGAATTGCAGTCACGAGTTTCAGTGACCCTTCCCAGGATAAACATCCTATTTAGAATCAGCAGAGACTCAATGACATTTTTTTTGTTGTTGTTTTTAGAAGTTCTTTATCTTATATGCTTTGTCAGGGATACTGTTTATTTATTTATTTGTTTGTTTTTTTATCTTGCATGTTCTTTGCATTTGTACTACTGTTTCCAGGTTGGAGTTTTTATGGGGTTTCTCTCTGTGTGATCATATGTCTCCCTGCATCTCTATGTGTTTCTTGTGCTTTTTCTTGGGGTCTTTTCTTTCTGTTTGTTTTGGCCTATTCCAGTTTGTTTGTTTGTGCTTTATCTTATTTTGCTATTGCCTATTCATGTTCTAATGAGAAAGAGGGAGGAAAAGGTAATGATGAGAGATGAGGACCTAGAAGGGACCTGGGAGGTATTGGAGGAAGAGAAGCATAAGCAGAATTTATTAATGAAAAATATCTATTTTCAGTTAAAAATAGAATCACACATAGATGCTTGGATGGACCCTGGAGATGTGTTGTTTCCTTGTTTACTACTTAAAAATAGAAAAATTAGATAAACTCTGGGCTCTCTCTCTCTCTCTCTCTCTCTCTCTCTCTCTCTCTCTCTCTCTCTCTCTCTCTCTCTCTCTCTTTCTCTCTCTCTCCACACACACACACTACTACTACTACTACCAGGGATTGAAACCAGGACCTTGTATATTGTTCAAGCATTTAAGCATTGAATTATATTCCCCATTAGTTTGCACTCATTTTTTTTTAGTGGAGGTAAAAATTTACATAAAATAAAAGCAAGTGTCCTGAGGTGGATATACCAGTGGCATTTGGTACATTCACAAGGCATATAACCTACAAACTCCCTTTTATTCTTAAGTATACGTTCAGTTTCTTTCTAAGTAATTCTTACTTGCCTTATCAGAAAAAAAGTAAAGCAAGTGGACTCCTTATGAATGATGAGTGTTTCTCATAACTTGTTGGCTTTTTAGATGGTCACTTCCAAGAACAAGAAGGGGACAATGAAATGTCTTGCCCATCCTCACAGAGAGGAAACAAAAGTAGATATGTTTACAAAGGGAATGCGTTGAAATCCCTCCCTTCTACCCTCTTTGCGTTGTTACATTTTGCTTCTTGCCTGGTATCAGCCGTAACCCCACTCCTTGTCTCTTTTGAGACTGT
Source organism: Phyllotis vaccarum (assembly GCA_033318265.1). Lineage (NCBI taxonomy): Eukaryota > Metazoa > Chordata > Mammalia > Rodentia > Cricetidae > Phyllotis > Phyllotis vaccarum. The sequence continues at coordinate 128,426,858 of JARWLC010000003.1, forward strand.
CTGAAAGTAAACCTCAGTGGTGTTTTTCCAAAGCCCCAATGACTGAGAAGTGAGAAAAGCCTTCCATTAAGTTTTTAATAAGGAATTCATGTTAGCAGTCACTATTCTCAGGCTTCCCTGTGTGGCTTAGCTTAATGCTATTACAAGAATATAAATGTTTGAATCCAGGTTTAAGAACACAAAGGGGACTTCCATTTTTGAAAAAAAAAATATTTATTTAGTAGCAGTACTGCACTTGTAGCCAGCCATCTCGTCCGTCAGCTAGTGTGGCTAACTAACCATCTGATGGGAAATACCAGGAGTGACTGCTTTGGAAAGCTGACCTTAGGTGAAGGCTGGGGGTGGGCAGGCTTGATTGGTATATGGCCGTGAGTTTCCTCAAAGTGTTATGGTTTACAGGAGTCCCATGGAATATAAACCCCTGCCAAGACTTTTAGCCTTCATTACTTCCCTGTCCTCGACAAGTACAATTTAATTGAACATTAAGCAATTTGATCTCTTTCACCTAATAAATCGAGCAAATTCAATAAACATAAATCCTGCTAATGGTAGAGCTGACCCTGGCAGAGCTGAGCTCATCGACGTTCATGGTTATGACTCTCCCTGGAATTTGAACCACAGATGCTAATAGCTGAACAAAGTACTTACCTGATGCTCACGGTCTGGGGAGTGCATCGAACAATTTTCCTAGTGTGTCAGTGAAGAGCAGCTATGAACGGAATGTGGCTTGGCAGATAGAATACACAAAGCCTCTGCTGGTATTAGACATGTTGTGCTATATAAACTGTTGTGTTCTAGTGGGAAACAAAGAAGATTCTGACCTCTAAATGAAACTATATACAGAAGTATGCCGTGTGGGGCTCACTAGAGTTCCAGGGCGCATGCTCACTTCCTTCTTTCCCACGTATTCTCTGCAGTAGACAGGTGTGTACACTTTAGTGTTAACTTAATGCCTTCTTGTTATCTGGTTGTTTAGTTGGTTTAGTTTTGATTTGGGTGTTGAGCCCATGGTGACCTTGAACTCCTGACCCTCTTGTCTTTGTCCCTAGAGTACTGGGATTATAGGCATGTGCCCTCATACCCAAGTCATAGACTGTTTTTTGTCCTTGGGACTCCTACCCTGCCCCCTGAGTTAGTTTTTCCTCTTCTTCATTTGCTGCTCACAGAATGAAATGTAAGGTTTCTCATTTTCTTTCCTTTCCCTCTCCTAAATTCTGTCCTGTATCAATTTTCGCCAAGTTTATGATATTGAAAGAGGCAGCAAACGAATCACCTTGATAGACTAACACAGAGTGGCACAGATCTTGTTCCACAGATGAGGAACTGAAATTCAAGGAAACGGGTCCAGACCAGGAGCTAAGAAAAAATAAGGGGAGAACCCAAGTGTATTGAGCCTGTGGATCTGTAGTTTCTAGTTCTTTTATTCTCTCTCTCTCTGTCTCTGTCTCTGTCTCTGTCTCTGTCTCTCTCTCTCTCTCTCTCTCTCTCTCTGTGTGTGTGTGTGTGTGTGTGTGTGTGTGTAAGAGAGAGAGAGAGAGAGAGAGAAAGAGAGAGAGAGAGAGAGAGAGAGAGAGAGAGAGACAGCTTAAATTTTATCACTCTAATTGCTCAACCCTAGTGTGTGAAAACCCAAACCCAGCCTCTGCTTCATTTCTAAAAGCTTAATATAGTCTGCTCCAGACAACGGAAACTTCACCTCCTGGTTTCTGGAATGCCAGAGTGGCACTGTGACATGTGACTGTCCAAACCAGCCCCACAGATGTGTCTGTCATCAAGAACAGAGATTTCCTGCCAGGATTTAGTAATATGCTTCTGACAGCAGGGGTTCCAGACCCACTGGCTCCAGGGGAGTCCTTTTTTAAAAAAAAAAAAATTATATTTTCATTTAAAGTAGAAATTAAAGCAGTACCATCTGCTGGGTGAAGCTGTCATGCCAGGGAAAATAGTGTGACCAATGGCCTGGATCTGTTTAGACCACTTAGCAGTGGTATCCCATGCCACCCCATGTGTCCCTTTAATAGCTTTATTCTAGAGCTGAGCATTTGTGCTCAGAGAGGTAGGGAATGGCGTGAGGGGAGAGCTGGTGTTAATATTTCCATTTGCTGTTCATGTCGCATTTACGGTTGGCTAAACCCCCATATGGAAACATTCAGTGTGGGTTTCAGAAAGGAAGGCTCTCAGGATCTGCTAAGTGGACCAACCGTCACTCCGTACCCAACACCTGCCCACTAGTCATGCATTGTTACTGTGCTGTGCGTAAGATGAGGAAGTTCTGGAAAGCAAAGGGACTTTAAGGACAAAGCATGTTTTGCTTGGGCTCATGGTGAGCTGGAGCAAGAGGCAGCCACAGTTCTCTTGGATTCTCCTGGGAAGCTGAGAAATAGTTCTGGGGTCTGCTACTGGCCTCTATTCTGCAGCCAGGCCTGATTCACCCATGTCCCCTAAGCTAGACTCTGGCAGTGGTGACTCAGGCCTAGAGCTAACCACACTTCTAAGCTAGAGTGGTTTTTTTTTTCCTCCCCCTCAGGACTCATAAGCCATAACATGCTAGAGATTTGTCTATAATTAGAATCTAAAGATGATATCTTACCTATGCCTCATTGGAATGTTCCAAGCTTTCCCTCATGCACCTGGTCTATATTGCAATGCAGCTAAGGTGCATGGTGAGATATATGACACAGATATAAAAATTTTGTTCACAGTCTATCACATGTACACAAATTTTCCAAGACAATTACCAGTTTTGTGTAGTCAGAAGTTTCTGTCCCACCCAGAAACTTTCAAATAGCTGGCAGCCACTTCCCAAATAATTGATTTGGAGGCTTAATATCATAGTAATTGCTGGGCCTCTAGCTCAAGCATATTATTATATAGCTATTACACTTAAATTAACACAATATGTTTAGCTACATGCCTTGGTACCTTTTCTCAGTCTAGCATTCTCATCTTGCTTCCTCTGTGTCTGGCTGGAGACTGCGTCTCTGCCTTTCCTCTTCCCAGAATTCTCCTAGTCTGGTCGCCCTGCCTGTACTTCCTGCATGACTACTGGCCAATCAGCATTTTACTAAACCAATAGCAGTGACAAATCTTTACATTGAACAAGAGCATTATCCTACAGTTTTGTGTTTTATTGGCAAAATAAAACATGCAGGCAAAACATTCATACAATAGAAATTAGATTTTTTTAAAAAAAGAATTAACTTCTACATGATATATATAGAAACTGAGGCTTGGCCAAAATTGCTAGGTAGGAAAAAAACAACACAGTGAACACTCCAGCCCACTCTCTTTCCATTTCCACATGTTCGCTTCACCTTTGACCCTGACCGAGAACCAGAGAGATGCATGGGAGGATGAGAGAGACAGCACCCATGGATGAGGGACAGACCTGTCCTCATTTCCAGAAAGATAACTCTCCTTGTGCTGAGCAGAGGTGCAGTCTTCAGCCACAAGACAGAGCATGTGACACAGAAATGATGTCCTGATATCTGATCAAAACTGTCTAGCAGCTTAGCATGTGATATGTTCGAGGCTGAGGCTCAGAGGACGGTATATGCTAGACTCCTGAGTGGTAATGCACAGCAGGAGAAGGGAAGAAAATGATGCAGCTGGTCTCAAAACTACCAATCAATCCCCCTGTTCCTCTGCTGCCTTCTCTTCAGCTTGGGCAAGTCTGAAAGCTTCTTTAGAAAACGTTTAACAGTGTCCAGCCACAGTTTAACTTCCTCTGGTTAGGGCCTTAAAATTAATCCAAAATACCTTTTCCCATAGCCTAATGTGCTCATCTACATAGTTGTAGTTTAAGTGCAGCCCTTCCACAGACAGCTGCTTTGGACACCATCTGTCCGTCTCTTTGCTCCCTCCTGAGGTCTCTCCTTTCACTCTGATAGACGTGAATGCTTGCAACAGTTAGTCACCTCACTGCTTCAGTGGAAGAGCGCCCAGGATTGAAGCCAAACAGCGCTGGCCAGCCCTCTCTGTGTCACTTGTCATCTTTGGACCTCAAGTCTCAGGAAGGCTCCCTAACAGCTGACAGATGTCTCAAGGGAGAGCTCTCAGCCATCTCTGGATTATGTCTTCCAAACTGTGCATATGAATTGATTCGCTTTTAATATCCACTCTTGATCACACTGTGGCTTGGCTATAAAATACTGAAAAGCATCCTTCCTTAGAGATATACAGCAAATGTGTATAATTAGAAAAAAAAAATCAGGAGAGATGATCTCAGGTCTTAAAACTTGTAAACATTTGAACAATTCTGCTCTCCAGGGGAAGCCTTTGGTGCTTTTTCAGACGCTAAGTAGAGCTGACAGGAGTTGCAAACTGTTTGAAGCTGGGTTGTTTGGTATTGTTATTATCACTGTTGTTGTTATTATTGAGTCAAGAGAGTCTTGTTCCAGGCTCTGTTATTTCCTTAAAGAAATTAACATTTAGCCTCATGGCTTCCTGTAGGCGGAGTTTACCCACAAGGACACCAATACCAGATAGATATTTATTAAAATATAAACCAACACTCACGGTACAGGTAACAGATTACAGTAGCACCTGAACAGGAACCGGAGTCTGCAGACGGACGGACGATGGGATCCTCCCTCCAGCAGCCAGGAACCAGGAAGAGAGCCTCCCAGCGTCCCAGCAGCCCCTTATCAATGGGGTTGGCCACACCCCCTCCAGGAGCCCGGGACCCTGGATAAGCTTCTTTGGACCTTATCAGCTGACACCTGAATCCCACAACAGCTTCCTACAAAGTGTTAGGAACATCTGGGATCTGGATGTTGTTTCTAGAAGATTTGTGCATAAGGAGAGGAGCTGAAGCCATTAGACTCCTACTTGGTCCCGTGGCACAATGGGTTCTAAGGCTTTACTGCTTCCTGGTGCTGGCTGCAGAATGTGAGTTTGGACTCTTCACCCACCATACAGGGATGAAAGCAAGCCTTTAATGGGTCACGCTAGCTATTTCCTTCGAGTTACTTATTTATACAGGGGGGAAAAGAGTGAGTGAGTGCAGGTGAGCTACAGGGCACGTTCATGGAGGTCAGAGGACAACTCAGGAGTCTCTTCTCTCCTTCCTCCATGCGAGTCCCAGAATTTAACTTAGGTCCTTAGGCTTGGTGGCAAGCACCTTTAATACCCAAGCCATGTTGCCAGGCTTGGTGTTTTTCATTAATTGTATATAGAGGCAAACAAATTGGAAACGTTCTGGTAAGTGTTGCCTTGGGTGACTGAGCCCAGTACCTGGCTGCCTCCAGTCATCCTGGCAGAGTAGCTGACCTCTAGGAAACTTCGATTTTTCACCAACTGCTAGTTATTATATTTGGAAAATGCATTTCTGTACTTCATACACTTAGCACATGAAACATTTCTCTCCAGACTTCCCAAACAGCTGCTATTAAGTGTAGGAAGAACCTGACATCATGGCATGCATTTAAATCACAGGAGCCCCCTGGGAGTGGCGAAGCAAGATTCCACAGCTTGGCTGGGAAGTGGAGGTTAGGTATCCACCCATTCTGGGCTGCTCCAGTTTGGAATGGGGATGTGGCTACAGGAAGTGGCAGCTGGAGGCAAAGAGCAAATAAGGCCCAGAGTTCCAGAAGAGCTATAGGAAACTGCACCTGAAGAAAGCCCTGTACCCTGGATACTGACTTTAGGCCCAGAGCAGCTGTGCACCAGCTGTGATGTGACCTCTGTGCTTCTCTGTCTGCATCAGTACAATTCAGATGACAGCAAAATCTCTTAGAGTAGCAAATGCTTTGGTGAGTTGGGTGTTAATTAAATGCATGACATAGTGAACATGTTCAATCATTAATTTCTTACTGTTATGCTCATCCTTCCTGTGATGTCCATCATGCCATAATCATGTTCATAGGGCCTGGAATTACAGTGTCAGACAGTTATAACAGCAACTGGTCAAGTCAAGCTGAGACTTTACAGATGCCGTTGTATCATGTTATGAACACCAGTGATCGCTTTTCCTGTCTCTTATGGACATGAGCCTTTCACTTAACACATGGACTACTTTATTTCTTATATTTTTTATGAGGAAACATGAAGATTGGATAAAACTTCTAGGAGGCCTGATGCATCTCTCTCTCTCTCTCTCTCTCTCTCTCTCTCTCTCTCTCTCTCTCTCTCTCTCTCTCTGTGTGTGTGTGTGTGTGTGTGTGTGTGTGTGTGTGTGTGTGTGTGTGTGTGTGTGTGTGTATGTGTGTGTGTCTGTGTCTGTGTCTGTGTCTGTGCTGGTATGTTTTCCTGGATGGGTTTGCAGTCATCAGCTCTTCCAGGTCCTTGTTTGAGAACCTTATTTATGTTCTCTCCTAATATTCAGAGTGTGCATGTACCTAGCTCCCACACAGTTCTAAATGGTGTACGTTTGCCAGGCTCACTGTTCTGAGATGTGGTGTGTGTGTCTATTGTAACCCAACAATGTCCTATTCGTCTCAGATGACTATGCCCATCTGTGCAACATCCCTGTGACGGGGCGACGCCGGCCGTATGGACAGGATGCGTTGGTGGACTTCAGTGAACAGTATGGCTCGGAGACAGACCCTTACTTCATTCAGGATCGTAAGCAGAGTCATTTTGTCATACTAAGTTAAACTATGGATCAAGCTTACTGATTGTTTTCAAAATACGATCCCTGGGAAATTGCTGCACATGCAGATCTGTAGGTCTTGGTTTAAACCTACCCATCAGAGTATCGAGGTGGAACCAAGCAGGCTGATTTTATAATCCCCTTGGGTTGCATAGCCTACTGCTTTGGCTGGGAATCACCAGATTCCAGGATTAGTATTGCATGGGGGCAAGGGGACTGTTGTATTTATGTTCTTTAAAGTACTGAAAATGATCTTATTGTTCTAATTGCCGTAGCTCAAAATCATTTCTTATTAGGTGATAGTATAGTTCCACTCTCCTACAAGAAAATGACAAATGTTCACCACACCAAGTTGATCTTTGCAAGTATTTTAGAGTGGGTGGTCCAAAAAAAAAATACTTTCTTGGTCAGAAATGGGTTTTTAGAATCCACTTGTGAGGGGATTTATTAAGTAAGAAGTGATGTGTGCCAGCCTTTTCTGGATTTGTGAGCAGAGCTTTCAGAGGGGAGGCAGGAATGAAAATAATGTCCCCTCTAGAAAGGAAATGCCCCACAGCCTCCAGACAGAGGGTCCTGTGTGAGGAAACCACACACCAACTGCATTTCCACAGGAGAGACATCACATTTTCTCTTTCAAATAGAGAAGAGTGAGGTTTGGAAACAGCAATTCAGAATGAAAGATACTAATCTGCATCATAATGGAGAAATGTGAATTCAAGGACCATCCTCATCTCAAGAGGGATGTGCCTCACCAAGCAGCTGTACCACATTCTCACACGCTGTGTCTGTATGGACCATGGACTTTGGGGCTAGGACTTTAGAGATGCTTCTGAGTAGCAACATACCATGAAGTCTTTTCTTGAGGGGAGGGGCTGTCACCTGTTTCCAGAAGCCACCACTCAGGAGTAGCACCTAGAACTTGCTGGTTGCATTTGGGATTATTTCCAGAGTCAGCTGGTCTTTTCCGTCTCACCTCACGGTTCAGGAGGGCAGACACTGTTCTTTCTCTGTTCTTATGTGAACTCTTTGGTTGCATCTAAGAATCCAGTAATATAAGCGCTGATGAGAAAGCAAGAAGTTTACAACACAAGAGGAAAGTTTAAAGCAGTGACCAGACCATACTGATTGGAAGCTTTTAGACAGTGAGAATTAAATGTGTGAATGGATGACAACATGAATATCCAAGTTCTGTTGATTCCCCTGAGAGATTATGGGGGTGGGCACCTGGAAGTTAGTAGAAGGCAAGGGTCACTTCTAAGAATTTGTTTACTCAGGTTTCTGCTGCCCTGGCTATTAGCCTCCCTCACCAAGGCCATTTTCCAGCTTGAGAATATGAAGACTTTGCCTTGCTGAAGAATCGTTGTAGTTTGGTAAAAAGAGGAAAAAGGCAAGCCAAGGAGCATGTTCAGAAGTAAACAGTTTCTCAAGTGATTCTGACTTGAGAGAATCGGTATATGCTAGCTGCTTCAGAGGAGGCTGTGTTGTGATCATCCTGCAGAATTCAGAATGCCATGTTTCTACCATTCCAGTGAGATTGATTATCACATACCAGTATGGCTCTTTTCCAAAGTCAAGAACAACACAGTTCTAGAAGGTTCCTACTGTTCTTTCCCAGGTGTTCCCAAGGATAACTACTTCCTAACCTTTGTGCTTAGTATTCTTGCTATATTATTAGCAAGACATGATCCTGAGCCCCTTCATGAAATGGGCCAGAACACAACCTCAAGACTATATAATTGTATACACACCACAGTAAGGGTTATAGTTTAGTAAGCCTCCTTATAAAGAAAAAAGGAGAAAGCACAAGATCCAAAGAAAACCCACAAATCCAGAAATAGCAGATGAGTCTGTAAATCACAGCAGGGACCCTGAAATCCATATACACATTATAGTTCACATTCTAGGACTTTAGATGCTGAACTATCCTGAACTCCTCTTCAGTGCCAACATGATTCTAAAGCCCTCTTTCAATTCACAAACGTCAACCTACATATTGGTGTCACACATAAGGAGTTGTCCTGTGAGTTTTGACCTCTGGGGTTGATTCCACAATGGCCTTTAAACAGCCTTGTGTTAGAAACATCTCCCCAACCTGGCCTCTCACTGGTAGGTAGCAAGGGCTCCTGGCCCTGCTGCGAGAAAAAGAAAGGACCACACTGAGTAGCCAGGAATGGAAGAGGAGCTAAGTAAGAATTCTCATCGCCTTCCTGGTTTGTGGTCTCTGTTCCCTTCAGTTTGAGCATTATTTCCAAAACTAGGATTCATTATTATGTCAGCCATTCTCTGAAAGGCTAGCAATGGTAATGTTTTAGACTTCGCGGGCCACATGGTCTCTGTCATGGCCATTCAGCTCTGCCGTAGTGTCACAGAAATGGCCACAGAAGGTGACTGTGGCTACTGGATGTAGTTCTGTTCATTTACCTAAATAGGAACCAGGTAAATTTGAATTAGGCTCTGCCTACCTGGCTTAGAATCAAAAAGTGTGTTCTAGGGGGCCTTGAGTTCCATTTGTTAATGGCACCTTTTAATTCTTGTAATAAAATGTAATCTTACTTACTGTGACATTGAAATGATTTTGCTGTGATATACTGGATTTGAAGATTTCAATTTTTAAGTCTATATTTCTCAAATCAGCTTTATGTGTCTGCCATTTCTTGATGGCTCATTTCTTCCCCTCTTTAAATTTTGGCAAGGGGTTCCCATGGATAAGTTTTGGGTTTTTTTGGTTTTTTTTTTTTTTCTAATGGCTTTTTTAGTGGCCTCATGCGAGTTAAGACCTTCTGGCTCTGCACAGCAACAATATTTTGCTGCCCCCTTCAGCTCTATTGGAGAATTACTCCAGAGGCCCCAGAATGCCAAAGAGTCTGACTGTAATTCTTTAAAGCCTCTTTTGTGGAAAGGAGGTGACTTGTGATAGTTTACTTGGGCCATTATGTATTTATAGTCACAACTTCCTTCTCTAGATGACAGCTCAACAATGTCATGGATGGGCACATTGTTTTTATGTTGTTAATGCTCTACGTGTCTTAAATGGCTTCAGAGCTTGTGTCTAAAGTATAAAAAGAGCCAAACAAGAGTTTCTTTGTTTTGTCCTTTATTAAAGCCTTTCGGTTTCCTAAACACAAGTATAATGTGCTTTCCCATTTATCAAATGTTTAGAATCACTTCTATGCTCTTTACGCTGTGGGCCTTTGTAGATGGCTTGTTGGAAAGCCAGAGTAAACAGACCCCAGGGCACAGCCAGCCTGGCTCTGCTTTGTTTCTGTGACTCCCCTTGCACATCCTCAAACATGCCTGCCAAACACTGCAGGGGAGTCCACTGATCCCATCCCTAATGACATCTGCCCTACGGAAAATTCACGTAAGATGTTAAAAAAAATTCCATATTTCCCAATTGGAAACAAAAGACTCAGACCCCTTGCTTATTTTCCACATTATATGATTTTAGTATAAAGCATTAGAATTCAAAAAGTGAGCTGGTCCATGCGCAATTTTGAATTGTTTTATTCTTAACGCTGCGCATAGGTATACTTGACAATAAATTCTAAAGCTAATGTTAAGGTACCTAAAATAAAAATATAAAATAAAACAGATCCTAAATGATGATAATGATGATGATGATGATGATGATGATGATGATGATAATAATAATAATAATGTGATTTTCTATTGGGAATGAGATTGAACGCTTTTAACCTGGACCCTACCTTTTCCTTTGCAGGTTTTTTAAATAGCTTTGAGGAGTTACAGGCAGAAGAATGTGGCATCCTTAATGGCTGTGAGAATGGCCGATGTGTGAGGGTCCAGGAAGGTTATACCTGCGATTGCTTTGATGGCTATCATTTGGATATGACCAAGATGACTTGCGTTGGTAAGAATGAGTGTGTCTAATGAAAGACTTTTTCCCTAGGATCCCTTGTGACCAGCTCTGGTCATCTATGTATGTTTCAGATAGATGGGTTGGGGTTACAGTTTAGGAAGATAAAGAAGTCCTAGAAATAGGCATTAAATATAATGATGCTTTGTGTTACTGAACTATACACAAAAATAGATAAGATAGTCAATGGTATATTCTGTTGTTTTTTTTTTTTAATCACAACTAAAACTCAGAGTTATCACCCTATTTAATAATCCTTACTGTTTTATTTTCCTCAGGGCCAGAGACTAAACCCTAGGGCCTTGTGCATGCTAGGCAAGAACTGTACTTTGAAGCTATGCCTGTAGCCCCGCCCCCAGTAATGCTAAATATAGAAGGGCCAAAATGGCTCAAGTGGGCTTATTTTGGCTTTTAAATTTAAAATTGCATGGTTCAGTAATAGTTTCCCTGAATATGTTACACAATTATAAATGAGTGAAGGGCTCTAGGAAATAGACAACTTTCTGACAGTTTGTATAAAATATTAAGACCACCAGTCATACTGTAGCTCGTCTGTATAAAATGTCAAGCTTTGACCTTATATTGAATAACAGGGAAGTTCTAGACTCTCTGTGGTAATCTGTTTTAAAAGATCTAAGAAGGCTTGTCTTCCATATTGAAAGAGGTAAGAATAAGGAAACTGTTTTATGTGGCTGAGAACTGTGGACAGCACCCGGGTGCAGATGGTACCTGTGTGTCTCTGGCTAGAGTAACGCTAGATACTGTTGACCTGTGGTTTGGGTTATTGCAGATGTGAATGAATGCAGCGAGCTGAACAATCGGATGTCTCTCTGCAAGAATGCCAAGTGCATCAACACAGAAGGCTCCTACAAATGCTTGTGTCTGCCAGGCTACGTAACGTCTGACAAGCCCAACTACTGTACACCGCTGAATACCGCTTTGAATTTGGACAAAGACAGTGACTTGGAATAAAGGAGAAGCTATATACTCTATGCCCATATACTCTGCACTGTGTAAAGGAAAGGGGAGAGATGGATACTTGATGCCGCACCGAATCCAGAATGGCAGAGACAGAAACAATATGGAGTTGAATGAACCCCAAAGACAGTAAGCAGATGGTGCTGGAACCTGACGGGTGTGACAGACCAAATGAACATGTCTCCAAAAATCCAGTATATATAGTCTGTTCATATGTAAAATTCAATGGAAAAGAGGCAGGACAGGGCTGTTATTTTAAACAGAGGTTGTATTATTATCTTGTTTTGACTTTCTTTATTACTATTGCTTAAATTTGGCCTTTAAATAGTGGTGGAGATGTTTTATATGATTTTTCTTTCTGTTGTACGGCTATCATTGTTTTCCTTCAGCGTTAATCTCACACTCAGACATCTTTGATAAAATATTGTTAAACTGTATTATAAAGATTATGACACAGGGTTGTGCCGTTCTTTGGTCTGGAGCCTTTTCAAAACACAAATTGTCCTGTGGAGCGGGCAGTGATTGGTAAGCTTTTATACACATTTGGAGTGGGGGAGGGAGACACTTTTTTTTTTCATGTATTACCATATCTCCTGTCAATCGAATCCCTTTGCTTGACTGAAATGAAAGAACTTCTTAACGTTTATTAGTATTGGGATGTGTGAAGTCAACCCAGAGAAATCTGAAAACCTGGACATCCCCCTCCAAATATTTACCATTTGTACGTTATAAGAAAATAAAAATCACAATTTTTGTAGAAAACATGTGTGTAATAGAACAAATTGTATGCCCCTCCCCTTTCCCAGCACCTCTTACCTTCTCTGTCACTTGATAAGTTAGGACTAGTTAGCTGCTGTTACAGGCTCTCAATTGCCCTACTAAGGTCACACATTGAAGGGCTGAGCCCCAGTGTTCTAGGGCAGGACTCTGGAGACAGGATCTCTAGGGAGGAATCAGAAGTTAAATGAGGCCAGTGTAGAAAACTGTAATCTGAGACCATGAGTGTCCTTGGGCAACAGGAAGTTAAGGACCCATTCGGAAGGAAGACCACTTAAAGATGACAAGAAGGAGAACATCTACCAATGAGTGAGGCCTCAGAGGAGAGGATGTCAGTCTGCCACAGATTTTAGATTTCAGCTTCAGAACTCTGAGAAGATAAACTTCTGTGGGAACCACCGGCCTCTGGTACTTTCTTATAATGAAATATAATGGAATAATGAAAAGAAAATAGTCCTTCAAAGTAGAGTCTCTGCTCCCTGACGAGTCAGCCTGAACTACTATAGCTGCTTTACAGTATGAACCGAAATTCAGATTCCATTTTTAACCTATTTTCAAAGCAAACTGTGCCTCAGCAGACCCCCGTGGAAAGTTCCCTCAGTGAATGCTTTCTTGAGAGGTCTTTGCCTTTTGATATCTGCAGTAGACATTGTGATAGGACCTCAATGATATTGATTTCCTAATCTTTGAACTCTCTCACAATCAAGAAAAGTTCTACGTCAAAGAAATCTGCCAGTCACCTAACCCCAAAGAGGAAGATGAGCTTGGGTTATCTGGGTGGGCCTCATGTAATCACCAGGAGCATCCTTGGAATCTTAAAGGTCGTAAGACAGAAAGAAAGGAGTCTGACAAGAAACAGATCAGGTACAACATAAAAGTGCCTCAACTCACCAGTAGGGACACATGACTTCAAGGACATGGTCAGCCAGTGGGAACTGGGAAGGACAGGGAGGGACCTCTTCATAGATAATCTAGAAATGTAGACAGCACTGTCTATGCCTGGCACCTTGACGTCAGTGCAGCAATCCTGTGTGAGCCTCTCACCTATTGCACTGTAAGATAATGATGTGCTGGTCGATGTGACCACGTTTGCAGCAATAGGAAGCTAATGCAATACTAGAGCTGAGTGGAAGCTGAAAGCCTGAACCAACTCAACAGCTTCAGCTGATGTTCATGTATGGATGGTTGGTTTCTGGCCCAAGAGAAGATGCTGCAGGGCTTGAGAGAGGGCCCATACAAGCCTAAGGGCCAATGTTTGATCCCCAGGCACGGTGGCATGCACTAGCAATTCCAGTGTTGAAGAGAAGGAGAGAGCCAGTGAGGCTAGTCTACTGAGAAAGTTCCAGGCCAGTGGGAGACCCTGTCTTAACAACAAGGTGGACAAAGCCAGGTGTGGTGGTGCATGCCTTTAATCCCAGCACTTGAGAGCCAGAGGCAGGTGAACTTCTATGAGTCTGAGGCCAGCCTGGTCTACATAGTGAGTTCCAGGACAGCCAGAGCTACATGGAGAGACCCTGTCTTGAAAAAACAAAACAAACTACAAAACCCCACCAAACTAAAAATCCTAAGGTGGATAGCACCCAAGGTTGTCCTCAGTTCCCACAGGCACGCACGCACGCACGTGCGTGTGCACGCGCACGCACACACACACACACACACACACACAATGGTGTATATGTGCATCTAACACAGACATTGCATACTTTCATTTTTTCAAGTTTATATGGTAATCTCAAAATTTAGTTTTAGTATTTTTATATATCAATAGATTTAACTTTTGGCTCTAAAATAATGTGTTTTGTCCAAAACTCTCATGTGTATGACATAAGATTTATAAATATGGTGCTGAAGCATTAGAGCTAGAAGTTAGTATGGAAATTGGTGTTTGTGAACCACTTTGTGGAGACTATACGAGAACAGAATATTCTGTAAACAGCGTCTTGGTTAGATTTAAGATGGCAGAATACAGATGTCCTGCACTCCTTCAGCAATGACCAAAGTAACAACTATGTACATTTTTGAAGGGCAGTCTACCGGAGAACACTGGAAATAAGGCTTCAGAGCCTTAAGATTCACAGACCCAAGAAAGCAATACAAAGACTAATAAAATCCTCACATACTTGTGGCTCACTTAGAAAGTAATTTGAAATCTGTGCAATAGTCTTCCTTCAGAAAAGGATTTCACGTCATCACCCAATAAATCTCCCAATGTGATTGAAGCTAGAACCCATCTCAGGAAGTGAGATACTACTTTGGGATTTCTCTGGGCTTCACAAGCCCCTGCATATCTGAGATTCCGTGCCATTGGCATGGACTTATAGCTCCCTTTCAACTTCATCTTGGCCCAGCAGAATGACTATGATGTAAGCCTCCTGAATACTCTGCACTGTAGGAGATTGGTGTTTCCATATGGAGAGGAGTGAAATGTAGGAGATGGGAGTGGTCAGCCGTACATAGACTCATTTCGGTTTCATGACTGAAGGCAAGAAGTCAGGCAGCCCAGCACTGCTCCCTGATGTACTGTGCTTAGGTGCTTACATCCCATAGGGCAGAAGGCAACACAGAGTCTCTGGGCTGCTGCCCCAACCACAGCAGAAAGCTGAGGCAGGGGCCTCCAAGTATCACTCCATATTAGGTTTGCCCGTAGCTAGGGAGAGCCAAGAAAAGTTTTGCTCTGCTCCACAAACCTCCCTCTTTCTGCTTATTTTCAGGCAAACACTATTTCTAATGGAAAAACTTGGTTGCCTCCTATGTCACAGCCTACACTGCCAAAGGAAGCCACAGGAAGAATTTTCCCAGGCCTGTTCATAGTCCTACAGTTGGGAAAGCACTTCATTGATGTTTCAGAGATGAATGCCATAGTTATTCCTTCCATCTCTCCTTTGTGGTCCATGTCACCCAGTCCCCACATACCTCCTGACAAGTCTTAACAGGAGTGCATAGTTAAAAAAAAAAAAAAAATCTCTGTAGGCTTGGAAGGAATGAGATGAGATATTCTAAGCCCCAAAGCCATTATGACTGTACTCCATAACACTAGCCTTCAGAAATGAAGACAGAACAATATTGAAGGGCCTCATAAACAGCTGAACAGCCTTGAAAAAGGATACTTAGGGGAATCCTAGACTACATTTATGAGCATGTAAATATCAAGTCCAACAAGAAAATTAAGCACACAAGAGAGAAACAAGAGAACTAAGTATTATCAGTGCAATAAAATATCACAGTACAAAGATGAGGAAGAGGAGAAATGCAGAAACGAGGAATGTTCAAAACAGTAGAAAAGCAAGAAAACAGGAGTGAATCCACGCTTATTAATATAGCTTGTTACATGAAGTAAAATTTTCAATTAGAAGATATTTAATGTATATTTAAACACACCACACACACACACACACACACACACACACACACACACACACACACACACACACACACACACGAAGCTCACCTCACTAATATGCACCGAGAGGAGGGACAGGAGATGAAGAGGGAAAAATGAACAGTGTGGCAACACATCTTAAAGAATTCCAAGAGCAAAAATGAACCAAACCCCAAATTAGAAGACGAGATAGATGGCAAATATCAGTGCAAAAATAAACTAGCGATCAAAGAATGCACACTCACTGGGAGGTTCCTACAAAACACACTGTGATCCTTTCTCCAGACTGCTAGTCACGTGACAAACTCCCTAAGAAAATGCAGGTGAGATTGACTGAATTTCGCTGGGGAATTTATATTTCTTTTCACCCTCGACAAAGAGGGTAACAGAACAATGAAATGGTCCTTATGCCAGTTCAGTGTGGTAAGCTGATGTTTCCTTCCAGGGGAGGGGATCACTTAAAGGAGCATGGTAGGTAGCTATGGCCCTGGAGAATTTTCTGTTCCCAGTCACTGTCTACAACTTGTCTCTTGGGAGAGGAAAGGTCTCAGGTGTCTCATGACTCTCATAGATCTTCTCCACTTTCATAAAGATGGTAGTGGTCCTAATTTTGTTAAAGTCTCATGCAATCATATCTGGCTTCACACAACAGCTAGGTTAGGCCCAGAGGGCAGAATTCCACAACTCTCCACCCCTTCCTTTGACTCTTACATTCTCCTGTTGTCTTCTGTGATGTCCTCCGTGCTTTGGAGAGGATGATACAGATGCAGGATTACTTTCTCCCACTTGGGCTGATCATTGGACCACCAAGCCATAGCAACGGTCATTTATTTTTAGCAGTTTGACTGACTATGAGTTTCCCCAGAAACCATTGCCTCTTGAAAAAGGAAATTTACCTCCCAAACTGAGGTGGGCAATGCAATAATCTATGGCCATACACACAACTGGTTAGAAATAAATTTAAATAACCACATCACATTCATTTAACAAAACTGTAGGAATTCCTCTGCGTTGAAGCCTAAGACCTTGGCAATTAGAGTTTTGTCTTGGCTTGCAGTACCAAACAGGGGTTTCCTTCTATGGAATGAGCCTTAAATTCAGCCAGAGAGCCATTGGGTATAGCCATGACAGTTATACCACTTCTGGTCAAGTGCAGTTATCTTGTAGAATGATATAAAAAGCAGATCATTTGCTGGGACATTTGGTAACAATTCTTCACAAGAAGACTGCATAGTGCCTTCCAGCACTTTGAAAGTCCACCAGTGGGGTTAGGATGGGGGAGCCTCCAGCTCAGTCCCAGCTTGGTTTCCCTATGTCCTGCAATCAAGGTGTGTGGTATCTTCAGCATTAGGATCTTACCATCTGTTAGTAGTTCTGGCATGCAACCAAAGGCAGTAGTAACTGCCTGTGTGGTTTGTGGGTCCTCAAGGGCCTCACTGGCCAACAGGTTTTAATGAGGTAATATACCTATGGCATAGAATTTCAGTCAGAAGCTTATGACTTCTGGGAGTGACTTTTTTTTTCTACCCACCCAAGGCACTTTCTGGGTTTAAACTATTTGATGGTGGTTTTCACAGTCAATTCTTTTAATCAACTCAGCCCTTCTGGAGCTATAAAGCAAGTGAAGGTACCATTGAGCCTAGTTGTGATCAGTCCAATTTTCTGCATCAATGTTTGTGAAATTAGTGTCCTTATTGCTATCAAATATAATACTGAGCATGAGGAGACCCTTGGAAGTGTCTTCAGCTATTGTTCACTAGCGTGAAATTGTACAAGAAGAGGCCTGTGACAGTATTTACATAGGTGAAAGTATCCCTCACAGACAGGCATGAGCCCTAGGCAGTCTACCCGCCAATCTCATACACAATGGACTGATATATTTGTCCATAGTATCCATACAGAAAGAATGTAATTGGAAGCAGGCATCACCTCTTCTGACAGCACACATAATTCTAGAACATTGTACAGGAGTGCTGGTGGCTTTAGCTATTTTCTAGCTTATGCTCCCCTGTGCCTGACGGTATAGAAATCTCTAGGTCAGTCTCTAGCATCACTCAGTTAGATTAAGGGAACCACTTAAATAAACATGTGACTACTTCCAAACTCTGTATACCTCAATGAGCCTCTATGTCTCTGGAATCCCCCTTCTGAAGCCATGGAGCTTCATTTCATGTCTACACTTTATCTTTCCATATTATCTATCACTTAACATGCTAACAAGTCATTAGAATTATCAATTGCTTCGGTTTTCAGGCTTCATCCAAGGGAAACAAATGGTTTATGTACCATGCTTCCAATTAGAGCATTCTGAAAGTGTTGGTATCACTGCTGGTGATTCTCCCATTCTCTTCTTGCTTCACCAACATCTCTCCTGGGTTGAGGAGCCTCCCTTTTTGGTGATGAATCTAGCCTTCAGTGGTTGAGACATCTCTCTAGTTGTCTAACCATTCTTTTAACATTTCTTGTAGAACAGATATGGTGAAGGAATATTCTCTCGACATCAGTTTATCCGATGGTACCTTTATCATTTTTAAAGGGTAGCTTTTCAGGGAGAATATTCTCATTTAAAAGTCTTTCATTCATAATTGTGAAGATTTCAAGTCCCTTTCACTTGGGACAACTTTACTGGTTATTTATTTCTTTTCTTTTACAGCCTTGAACACCATTTACTGATCATTCTCCATGGCTTGAAGTTACATTTTGTTAAGTTAAATTTTAATGCTGACCTGAATCTGGGTATGTGCATCCTTCTCCATGTTTAAGAGATTTTTCTATTAGCTCTGCCACCCACCCAGCCTAGTCCTGGAGATTGATCCCAGGGCCTCCTGCTTGCTAGGCAAGTGTCCTACACTGAACTACACCTCCAAGCACTTTATTTCTTTGAATAATCCCTGTATCCCTTCCTCATGTTCACATTTTTCTTGAGGCCCAATAACCTGAATATTTGCTCATTTAATAGTCTCCCCAATTTTCCTTCCTCCTCCTTCTCCAGCTGTATATTTTTTAAAGGCCATCTTCAAGGTCATTGCTTTCTCCTTCTATGTGTTCTGTCCTGCCACAGTTGCCTTTTTACTGATTTTACTGAGTGTAGTTTTCTTTTGAAGAATTTGAGTTTTTAAAAATTGCTCCCATCTAGTGCAATGTTTCTATGTGTTTTAAGCTTAACGGGTTTCCTTAAAATTGCTATTTTAAAGTTCCCGATCACACTCTTGTCAGTTTCTGGCACCTTCTGAGGTGAAATCATGGTTTCCTAAAATTTTGGGGGGCTTGTTTCTGGGCAACATCATCAGGTCCAGATTGCTTAATCTGACTGTGTTTGTTCCATCCTTTCCCCAAACCCTAAGCCAGAGGCTGCTCTTCACCAAGCCTGTGGTCATGCTATTTTTAACACTGGGTTGTGTCAGGTCCAGGTTTGCTAAGGGTCTACTGTCAGTATGTTGTCAGTGTTTAAGTACCAGAGAAAAATGAAGCCCAAGTTTTTCCCAACTTCACTGATAGTGTCCTGTTCAGAAAGAACCAAGAAAATATCTCTATGTGGTAACCTTTCTCCTCAAGGCTATTCCTTAGAGATACATTAGTCCAATAAATCTTATCAGTTGTTACTGGCTTGTGGGTCTCGGCTCTGACTAGTTTCAGCTGTTCTCATCATGGATCAACCATTTTCAGGTTCTTATGTAGGGGATTTATGATGTTACATTGTAAATAATTGTCCTGCCTACTAGTTTAGTAAAAAAAAATGCTGATTGGCCAAAGGCAGACAGGAAGTGTGGGAGGGACTACCAGACTAAGAAAACTCTAGGAACAGGAAGAACAGAGCAGAGACAGCAAAAATGCCACAGAGTTGCCAGACAAGCCAGAAGATGCTGAGGACAACTACGCTGCTCCGAAAAAAGGTACTGAGCCACATGGCTGAACAGGATAAGAATCATGGGTTAGTTTAAGATCAAGAGCTAACAAATTATATGCCTGGGCCCAGGTCAATCAACATACAATTAGTACAAGCATCTATGTGTTTCAGTGGGACTATGGGATTGTGGGTCTAATTGTTTCATATCCTGAGCTCACGTCATGCTGAAACCAGCATAACACTAAGCTAGGACCAAGACCCACACTAACATGGTTTTCTATTGTTAAGCTCAACTCATGCCTAAGACCACTGCAGCAAACCACAGGGGATGCCAGTTGGAATAGAAACCTGATAGACTGCAACCTCTTGAGTTCCAGAGGCTCCATCCATAGGAGAGCTGTGGGTCAGTTTGTGAGGATCTTCTCAGTGTGATGTGAGTCCCAGGGCAAAGTCTAACCCAACTGGTGTCATCTGTGGCCATTGCATCCATGAACTTACTGTAGCTGTGGTCACCTGCACATAACCTGCAGAAGAGTTGTATAACACCATTTCATCATGGGACTGAGTAGGGCTTGTGAAGTACCACCCATCTCTGAGAGACTAATGATAACTGGGGGGGGGGTGTCACTCTTCTTAGTGGTATATCCCAGGCTCTGGTAATCTTCCACCTATGCTCATGAAAGCATCTCTAATTAAACTCCTTGGGTCACACACACACACACACACACACACACACACACACACACACACACACACACACACACAGAGAGAGACATGAAGGTAATGAGGTAGGGTGGAGCTTTGGGAAGAAGAATGGTTTCAGCAGAAGGAACAGGATGAGAGAGGGTAATGGAGGATACATATGAATAAAATCCATTCAATGCATGGATGAAACTATCAAAGAATAATAAAACAAGAAAAATTAATATGGAGGCACAAAATATTCAGAACCACTTAACCAACTCTGTGTAAAAATGGTGAAGCTAAAGGCATCACAGCCCTTGATCTGAAGATAGACTACAGAGACACAGTAACCAACACCACATGCTGTCAACATCAAAACAGACTCCCAGACCATGAAACCAGAATAGAGATTGTGAAAATACATCCACATGTACAGAACCAACTGAGTCTCTCTCCTCAAAGACACTAGCAGCACACAGTGGAGGAAGCCTCTTCAATACAATTTCTGGGAAAAGATATCCAAGAAGTCCCAACTCTTATCTCTCACCATGTAAGAAAACTGACTCAAGATATATCAAAGTACTGATATTGGTAGAAGAACTGTACTAGAGACACTTCAAGAGGTTGGCCAAGGCAATGTTTACTCTGGCTAAGACTCCAGGCATTTGTAACAGAAGCAAAACTATACACATGTGACTACAGCAAAAAAGAAACTAATAGAGTAAATACAACCTATGACACGGGGATGGGGGAGGAGGGAATTGCTAACTATTCCCCCGACAGAATAAATAGGCAACTTGAAAACTTTTAATAATAAATCCAGTTTTAAATGGTTAGGTGACTGGAATAGATATGTTAGTGAGCCAGACTCTGTCTCCAGTGAATTACATTCTTAATTAAAATGTTTGCCCCTAGAAGCCTATATATGACACTCAGAACTACCAGAGGAACACTGAAGTCATTCCTTTTGGGGCCAGGAAAATGTAACCAAAGACACTCACAGTAAGTTAGTATCCCATGTTCATCACTTCAGTGAAAGGCATCTGGGCTTTGCTGGGGAGGACCTGGAGATGGACTCTGTACCATATTTGTCTGACATCATCACCACTGGATGGCAGTAAGAATCCTTGGATTAGCTATTGGGAGCTCACCGACTCTGGACTGACAGCTGAGGAACCTGCATGGGACTAGACTAAGACCTCTGAATGTGGACGGCAGCTATGTGGCTTGGACAGTTTGTATGGCCTCTGGCAGTGGGACCAGGATTTATCCCTAATGCAACGAACTGTCTTTCCGGAGCCCATTCCCTATAGAAGGATGCCTTGCTCAACCTTGGTGGGGGTGGGGGTGGGGCTTGGTCCTGCTTTAGTTGATAAGCCAGACTTTGTTGACTTCCCAAGGGAAGCTTATCCTTTTTGAGGAGTGGATGGAGGTGGAGTGGAGGAAATCTGGAGAGTGGGAGGAAGGGAGGAAAAGGAAATAAAACAATTTTTCAAAAGAGTCCTTGGATTTCTCTCTGGAGAGTCTCTCTGCAAACTAACTTGCCATTTTGTCTAGTTAAAAATACCCGGCTTTGGGGGTTAACTTTTATCAGAATTCCCTTATATAAAATGCATTTAACATATAAAACTTGAGTTCAAACACTTTATATTAGGGGAGAAAAAGACAAATTGTGTTTAAAACAAAATTAAGATATTTGGATAACAGTTAATATTGTACTGTTTCCCCACTAGTTAAAATGCTATTTAAACATCAAATTTGGTGAAAAATGATTAGGTACAGATTGCATGAGTTCTTCTAGAGACTACATGCTTTAAACCTGGGTAGAATAAGGTTCTGAAAATATGGACATAGGTGTTCTCATTTATTGATTACCTTCAACATTGAATAGAAGAATTAATTGTATTGGAAACACTTCAAAAGATTGGCTTTCAAATCATGACTCAAAATTCTCCATATCTAAAGATGGATGCATTACCTTAACCTTCAAGCTTTATTCATTGAAATGTTTGGCAAAAAAATTATTGAAACCATGTAGGCTAGGGTTGAATATTAGAAATATAACAGTACTCGAGACACGCAAGGCCATCGTGGCCAGGGATGCATTGGTCTTGCCTAGAGGTTCAACAGGAATCGGAAGAGTCACCTCCTGGCACCATCTCCCACAGCCAGTCATTTGTTTTATACCCAGGATGTCTCTGGATTCCATCCATATCTCACCTTTTCCACTTTGAATCAATCTTATCAGATCTTCCTGCCTTTGGGTGTGCCTGGAGTGTCATCCATATCCTCATCCTTAAACAGGATGTAATGTTTGTTCATTTTTTCCATTTTGGCAAAAAAAAAAAAAAATGCCAACAGGTACCCAAGTCACCCCAGTGCATCCCCAGGGTGCCAAGCATGCTCTTTCCTGTTCCATCATGCAGCCACAGTCCTCTCCAGTCCAGTGTGCTGCATCATCATGGCCAGCTGCCTGAGATGTGGCAGTCATCCAGTCTCACATCACATCAGTTTTCTGGGATGGCTTCTGCCACTGCTGCAAGTTAAGTTCCTTTGGGGGGGGGACCTGGTATGAAGATCAGCACACAGGAATTGAATTCTGGAATGTTCTTGGGAACAATTCCCAGAGGATAAGAGAAAGAAATCAACACAAGAGGAAGAGGAATACCAAAACGGATGATGAAGGACCTCCAAAGACCGTACACCTCACTGAGATCCTACATTTTGCTGTTTAAAGGTTTGTGCTAAAACAATTAACATTAATGGCATGTTGGTAACCTTTTGTGTCAGCCATCTTGGTATGTTGGTATCTTCTTTGATAAATTGACTCTTCAATGAAAGAAACACCAGTTGAACCCATCAGTGAAGAGTCCTGTCAGGGCTCTCTGATGATCTTCCTCGTCTTCATCTGCAGAAATGTGCTTTGTTCTTCTGAATTCAGTGACCTATGTTGCAACAGTTTTCTTACAAATGCTTGTTTTGTTTAACCCTTTCAAATGGATTTTTGTGTGTTTCTGTCTTTCAGGTTTATTGTTTGAACCTAGTACCTCATGTATGCTAGGACCTCAAGTGCAATTCAACTGAACCTTTATTTATGTACTTACTTTCTTACTTATGATCTTAACGGTCATACAAAGCCCAGTTCTTCAGAATGTAAGTACTGAAGTAGAATCTGGCAAATACTAGAAGCTGAGACGGGCTGAAAACATTCATTCTTTGGCATTTAGCTATATTGATATTCGTTTCTTTGGGTCTTTAACATTTTCTCCATGTCTTCACTAAAAATCACTGAGAAGAAAATGCATTTTAGTTCATTGATTTTTTTTGCCTTAAAATCATAGTGATTTTTTAAAGTGTGGCAGAAAAAAAATAAATGCACAGTGGTTTGTGGCTTTTATTGTTCAATTATAAAATATGGATCCTCAAAGGGAATTTCTAAGGTTTCGTTCATTTGTGTCTATTTTGTTCTAAAGAACATTTTTAAAGTTATAAATAACTTCAAAAATCTCTGGAAAAATTCCTGTCATCCTGTTCTGGACATTTGACATTTAAGTACCTTCCTAATTAAGATGACATAGGGTCCAGGTTCAGTATATCAACAACCTAGAAAGAAGTTTCTCATTGACGGTATTAGACATAAATTTGTATTTCAGAAGTCTTAGTAGGTAGACTGGGTCTCTCTCTCTCTGCACTTAGACTGTCATGGCATTCATTCCCTGATCTTCCTGCCTACACCGCCTGAGTCAACACTCATATGTGTGCATCACCACACCAGCTCTCTCTATGATGAGTTCAGATTGACAGATTAGCATAGACTTCTCCATTCTCATATGATAATTCACATACACACACACACTTCTTTTCTTTGTTCATTTACTTTAATAAGCTTACTTTGTTATAATGAAGTTTCTGGCCCCAGGCAGCCAGAGGTCCAGACCCACAGACCTGCAGCCCTAGACCCCTTAGCCGCCTGCAGCTGATCAGGCCCCCAGAAATGATTCAGATGCTTATATTAACTTCATACTATTTGTCCTATGGCTTAGGCACATTGCTAGCTAGCTCTTACATCTTAAATCAACCCATTTCCATTAATCTGTCTGCCACGTGGCCCGTGGCTCACCTGTGTTTCTGGGCGGCTGGCTGGTCTGACTCCGCCCTTCTCCTATCTAAGCTCTGATTTCTCCTCCCACTTTTTCTATGGTGCCTGTCATGGGCCAAAACAGCTCCTTTATTTAAAGACTGATATTCATAGCATACACAAAGACATTCCCACATCATTACTTGGCTATTGAGGAGTTTATATCTTGAGTAGGAAGATTTGGGGTTGCATTTAATTTAGGTTTATTTTGCTACTTATTTTTAACTCTATGTAGACAGGGTCTCACTAGCTGTCCTGAAACTTGTTCTGTAGACCATGATATCCTCAAACTCAAAGAACCCCCTGCCTCTGTCTCCAAAGTGCTGGCATTAAAGGTGAGCACAACCACACCCCATTTCTTTCATGTTAAAGATGATACAGAAGATTGAACATAGGGCCTCACATATCTAGGAAAGCATTCTACCACTCTGTCTCCATTGCCTTCCTTTTGACTTAGTCTTTATTGTATTTCTTTTGACAGAGAGTCTCACATAGTCCAGGCTGTCTTTGAACTCACTATGTACCTGGAGATGACCCTAAACATCTGATCCTCCTGCCTTCACCTCCCCAATGCTGGGATCATAGCCACCATGTTGGCTTTACACAGCACTGGGGATTAAACCCTGTCTTTTGTAGGTGGTAGGCAAACACTCTAAGAAGCTACCTCTGGAGCCTGTTCACTTGTATTTTGAGTGAAAATTTAGGGGGAGAACTATTTGAAAGCCATTTTTTCATTATGAAGGTTAACTTAGTAAAACCAGAGAACCCCACCTCAAAGTCTCCTTACTGAACATTTGATGAATGGCTTGAGGCTTGAAGGAGCAGCCGATGAAGCCAGCTCTGCCAGCCCAGCCACCCTGCTCTCTCCACGAGCCCCAGGGGAGATGTAATTAGAGCTATTAATGTAAGGAGCTTGGTGGGACGTGGACACCAAATTTAAAATGTTTTGTGGCCCTGTCAGCTAGGCCTTCCGATTCAGAACTTTTGCAAGCAGTTTTTGAATGGAGCTTAATGCAGATATTACCTTTGTTTTTAATTAGTCTTGTCCTCTTGTTTTAGAATGTCAAGAAGATATTTTAACCCTCCCCAACACACACACACACACACACACACACACACACACACACACACACACACACACACACACACAAATGTAGATATATCAAGACACTGTCTCAATGTGTAGCCCATGCTAGCGCTGAATTCACAATCCTCCCGCCTCAGTTTATTGGGTGCATGGACCTCCTACATCCAGCCCTTTCAAAATTAGGATTCTTATTCTGTCATCTATGGTGATATGCTTTCTAGGTCCTGCAAGTTTACACGGCCTCTGCAACTTTACTTGAGACATGACTAGATACATTGAGATGGGTGACCAAAGGCTGCTGAGTAGCCAAGAGCTTCCTTTGCTAAAATTGCTGAGCCCCCTTAGGGTGACAGCAGTGGTGTGGTTAATCTGTGGCCTCCTCGGTACTTCCTCATGGGGGTCATTTGGATTTAAAATCAGGCAACATGAACAAAGCAATTCTTAGAGCTTTCTGTTCACACACCCCTGGTAGGCCAACTCTAGAGATCTTCAGAATTCTCTCCTCAGGCTCCTCAACAGCTCCAGCTCACTTCCTGGCACCCTTTGGATCCCCTCTTAAGAGAGACATTTAATTTAAAAACGTTTCCATATTTACCTTTGGCCCATTTTCTCTGTTTTGCTTCCCTCCACCAGCAGGCTCTCTGGTTCCCAGGCAGGAGGCAAGGGAAGAGGGTGGAAAACAGGATGTGTGGCCACCCTCTTTGATGTCCACGCACTTCCTCAGGTGAGAGGCTCTGGCAATGGAAGTCTGGTAGAGGAGAGATTCACATCTAGTCTCTCTGTGAGGTGCCTGGGGCACCTATAATGGGGAGCACTGTGGCATCTCTTGAAATTGTAGCCTGAACTGCTGCTGGGTTCCAACATTGTTACCCTCTCTCACTAAGCCTGGAAGTTCAGTGTTTTTGTGGCCTTTCAACCAACACAATGGGAAGTTCTATTTCTACCCCTTCCCCCAATAAAGCCTTGCCCAGGCTAGCTTCAAAGTCCTGTTAGTCCTGCCTTTGCCTCCCAAATGCTGAGGTTACAGTGTGTGCCAACATTTTCTGTACAAAATTCTGAAAACGTGCATTTTTTTCATCTTTATCGAGGATTCATTTACTTTAGCCTTCCCCCCCAATCTTTGATGTTTGTATCTTCTGTATCTGGGAAGAAAGGGAAATGTGTTCTAAATTGATGTCCTTATGACTGTTTAGACCTCTCCTATTTCTGCCTTCAGCAGAATCAGCCTCTTTGGCTTTGGTGATGGTTCAGAGGCTCAAAATGTCCCAGGTCTATCACCTCATTTCTGGTCAGAATGACTGTTACCAGAAGCTGGTGAGCTACCCATGGGAGAGTCCTGCCGGGAGACTTCTCTCATTGACAGAGGGGGGAGGGGTGCTTTCCTCTCTGGTCACTCTGAAAACTACAGATGTGGGTCTACATCAGACAGATCTCATCTCATGGAGAATTCAAAGTTTGAAGGAGAGATGAAACCCAAGAAAAGGATTCATGGTGCTGTTCCAGTGTCTTCTCCAGGATATCCCAATGTTGCAGTGTCTTTGTTTTTCCTGAAATGTAATGACATAAGCTCATTCAGTTCTATTATGTTGATCAATGAACTTTAGATGTCTTTCCCTCTGATGCCATCAAATTTGACTAGTTGGTTTTACTAAAGAAAGAAAACTCAATTGACGTCTAACTCTAGATTCTAAAGAAGTGTGGTCTCTGACCGTGTCAGCCAGCCTCAGTTGTTTTAAGAACTCTGATGTTGTTTGTTGTGGATTGGGAAGGACTCGGAAGGATTGCATTTCTAGGAGTAAAGATCTCCCTTTCTTTTGCAGGAAGTCCATGTATTCATGGAATCAATAGTGGAGTTTAGAGTGCAGGAGACAATATCATCTGCTGGCCGGCCTGTAAGCAAAGTCATTCAGCAGCTACGATCTATGAAAGTTATAATAGCAGAAGTTGCAAGGAACTGCATAGCTGGTAATTAGAGCGATTTGAATAATCCATCCTTCTCCAGATGGAAGATTTTTATGCTCTGGATACCTGCTGTACTGGCTGGTTTTATGTGTCAACTTGACCAAGCTAGAGTCACCAGAGAGGAAGGAGCCTCAGTTGAGGAAATGTTTCCATGAGATCCAGCTCTAAGGCATTTTCTCAATTAGTGATCAATGGGGGAGGGGGAAATTCTAGCCCATATGGGTGGGGCCATTTCTAGGCTGCTGGTCCTAGGTTCTCTAAGAAAGCAGGCTGAGCAAGCCACAAGGAGCAAGGCAGAAAGCGCACCCCTCTATCCATCAGCTCCTGCCCCCAGGTTCCTGTCCTGTTTGAGTTCCTGTCCTGACTTCTTTTGGTAATGAACAGCAATGCTGATGTGTAAGCCAGACAAATGCTTTATCCCCCAACTTGCTTTTTGGTCATGGTGTTTCCTCGAAGCAATAGAAACTAAGACATCTCTAGTCTTTCTCTGTCCTTGACTCTAAGAATGAAGCACTTAAGTAAGCTAACCAGAAATATTCTCTATATCACTGGTGTTAGCTCTGTATACATGCAGAATTCAGTCAAAAACCTATTGGGACTTCTGGGAAAGTAGTGTTCTCTCTTCAACATGAGGATTAAATGCAAGATGAGGAAAGTCTGGTGGCACCAAGACCATCCCTTGATACTGAACAGAGGCTGTCCAAGGGTGGAGCAAACTCACAGAAAGTAGATTCAGAAGGTGGTGAGAAAAAAATCTGGATCTTTCTACAGCAGTGGACCACTGCCCCAAGCCATCTGTGAAATTGGTTGTTTTCTTTTTATATTTAAGACCATATAAAATTATTGTGTAAAAGATTTAATAAAACATAATATTTAAAACCGTGCACAGCATATAAATACATTATCCAAAGGACTTGATGGTGGTTTTAAAAATCGGATCACTTAAAACAAGCAGAGGCCAGATGCTTGCCACTTTGCCCTCTGTCCTTTCCCTGCCCCTCACCTTTCTGCTATCTTGAAGAAACACATACATTATAGACTAAACAGCCAAAGCAGTTGGGAAAAACCTCCTACTATGCACTATGGAATCACAGAGACTATTTTGCAGGCCAGTCTGATAGGAACAAGGAGAAAGACTGCCTAGATATTAACGTCTACAACCATTGCAGCCACTTATTAATAGCTCTTGGGTTAGAAATTATACATAAATGTTCTTGACTTTAGAGCATCGATATTATTTTGTTGGTAATTTACATAAGAACAATGTGAGCTTTCCATGGCTATAAATATGTCCAACTTAACTCAAAAACATTTTTGCTTGTTTTGTGACTTGTTTGTATGATTCTGAATCGTGGGTTGCAAAACCAGTAGCCGCTTCCAGCAGCAAAAGATGTACATGTCAGTAGGCATGCAAACGTTTGTTGAATTTGAAGCTAGTCTCAACTGACTTTGAAACTTACGTTCTTTCTTGCTTTGCCATGCTTTCTTGCTGTTACACCACTCCAGTACACATAATAGAAGGGAGCTATAGTCTTTCAGTGTGCCAACTATCTGCTATGTGAACACCTTCATCTGACCTCCTGACCTTCCTTGGACCACCTGCCTTATTCTGACACAAACTGTCATTGCGCTTTGACTTGAAGAGTTTGGATCCAGTCCTGTGAAGCCTCCATAGCCCATCAGGCATTAACCAAGGCTTTCCAGAACTTCCAATACTCTGCATTTGGGATTGGTTGCCTTTGGTTTTTAAGACACTTAAAACACATTTACCTTTATTGGAAAGAGATCCAACTATCTCCAGGTCTGATTTAACCATACCAACACCTCCAAAACTTTTAGAATTTTGCTGTTGTTGTTTTGTGGGTTTTTTTTTTTTAAATCACAGATCTGTCACTTTCCAAGTCCTCGACAGATGTTAGTAACCGTAATCACATTGAAATCCCTGACCTCTTTCCTCCTGTCTACTCTGGTCACAACTATTTGTTCAACAAACATTGAGAAAGAAATCTGATATATGATAGTGATATAATACAGATAATCTGGTTGTATGGAACATGCCAGCCTGGCACCCACCACCAGCCTGGCATCCACCACCCCCAGCCTGAGCTCTGAAAACTTTCTCTGTTCCCACAACCTCATGTCTTCACTTTCTCCCTTTCTTTTTGACAACTGGATTTCTAAAACCAAAACCTCATTTTGATGTCTGTGGTAACTTTGTCATTTTTATCTTGAGTATGGCAAATGTCACCTACTAACTTTAAAAAAAAAAATGGCCCCTCCATCATCAAAGCACAAAGTAGAATGGCAGTTCTCAATGTCTGAGGAGAGAAAGGGCAGATTATTCAAAGGCTATGGAGTTTCAGTCAGCCAGGACAACAGCATGGGATCTGCTGCTCAACACCACGAATACGCTAACATTGCTAAGATACACAGAGGTCAAGATGGTAAATAAATTACATAATAAATGTTTTACTATCATTTAAATGCTGAAAAAAATAACTGTTTTTTTTTGCATCTATGGAAAAAGATATCCCTCTTTTATAACCTCTTTGAAGAAACTAAAACTGAATTTATCATCAGGTACAAATTGGAACTGACTAAAGAGGAAGCTTTTACCATTATATGTTCCAGAATGACTCCTTGGTGTTGCTTGTGGCTAGCAACAGAATTCTCAGTATTCCAAGTCGCATTGGCCACTCTCTCATCTCAGTTAAGAATGTTCGCTCTGTCCTCTGGATCACCTGTATGTCACCATGTCATTGTTTCTCAAACTCAGCTGTGCAGCTAACAAGCCAAGCTTACTATAAATGCACATTCCAAGGCTTACCCTGGATCTGGTAAGTTACAAATGCACTGGGACTGAGTCCCAGAAATGTACATGATCTATAAGCTGTCTAAATTACTCTGACATTCATTGGCCCATGACTTATGAGATTTGTCTTCAGAAGACATGCAGCTTTTACAAAAAGGACAAAACGTTCAGTGTTTGTTTGTTTTTTTTCTCATAAGTTCAAGCCCAGATCTCCATGCTTAGTAGAGACTTACAGGTAACTACAGCCTTGTATTTAGTCTCTTGAATCCTAGACTCCTGGCTTCTCTGATCTTGTATAGCCCTGTATAATGGTTGGTCTTGCTCATCAGTTTGATGCAAATTAGAATCACCCGAGGGATGACATGAAATTCTGGATGAGTCTCTGAGAGCTTCTTTCTCCCGCTAAGATGGTTACACAACTCCATGTGTGGGGATCTCAGGCTGGGTTAAAAAAAGGAAAAGAAGAGGAAATGGGCTGGGGACCATATTGATTGCTCTGTTTCCTGACACAGTATGTGAATGCAGCAGCACGACCTGCCGCCTTACAAGCCAGCACCATATGTACCTGCCCACATGATTGACCATGGCTCCTCAAACCGTGAGCCAAGGAATTTTATTTTCCCTCAGTTTCTTTGGTGATACGTTTTTGCCGCAGTAATGAGATAAACAAACTGTTACAGACATTTCTTTCTTGGACTTTTTGAAATGACTTATTAGCTTCTAAACTGATATGAAAAAGTCCTAGATTTAAACTTATTTTCTTTGTCCAAACTGTGTTCTTGGTTCAGTATTAAAGAACGTTTGTAATGTATCCCAGGGTCTAATCCATCCTTACAAGGATGACGACAGTAAGCATGTTTCAGATTTCATATGTTTGAGAATTTAAATTTTTTTCTTTTTTCTTTTTTTTGCCTTAAGGGAAAAAAAACAAAAAACATTTATCTGCTGGCAAGCAGGAGTTGCCTCATTTAGATTAGACTTACTTTAATTTGTAATAGTCATTTATATTTATGTTATCACAAGGATGTGCAATCACCGCCCATCAATTTTCCCTTTAGAAAAATGAGATAAGGTGTTGATCCTGTTCTACAGAATATTTGGTCTTCGGATGAGTGATTAGAAAAACGAGTAAGAAAACCCTCAAATGCTGTGCCAGTGGCTTTCTGCTGGCTGCCCAAGTGACTTCTTGATGTACTCAAAACTGCTTGGCTAGACTGTGAAGTAAAATTTATTTCCCACATAATTTTGAGTTCAAAATTTGAACTGTATGAAATTAAGTTTGTAACAATTTTATCTCAACGCAGTTAAAAGTGATTTCATGCTTGAGGAATATAAACGTACCAAGGGAAGAATAAAAAGTGCATCAGACATTC
Organism: Phyllotis vaccarum; assembly: GCA_033318265.1. Lineage (NCBI taxonomy): Eukaryota > Metazoa > Chordata > Mammalia > Rodentia > Cricetidae > Phyllotis > Phyllotis vaccarum. The sequence continues at coordinate 128,458,364 of JARWLC010000003.1, forward strand.
AATACTCAAATAAATTTGGCTTTTAACTTTTCTAAGGGACTGGGATATGGTATATTATCTGTCTCCTCTATATTGTTCTATTAAGATATGAGCAATAACAATAGTACAAATGTTTAAATGCTACATTCAAAACATAGCCAGAATTCTTGGCATCCCAAGATGTCTCAAGAGGCTTGGAAGGACAGGTCCAACATCACAAAGGCTTAGAACTGAGGAACCTCGACATGGGGCAGGAGGATGGTCAAGAGTTCATGAAGGTAGAGGGTGTCTTTGAGTTTCCTTCAAGGTAATGCAAGAAAGAGGAAACATTAAGATGTTTATCTATTCTGGCTTAGTTCTTTAGAAGCCCACATGGGGTGGGGGGAGGCTGGAGAGGTGGCTCTGTGGTTAAGAACACTGGCTTCTTTTCCAGAAGACCCAGGTTCAATTCCAAGCATGCACATGACAGCTCATAACAGTCTGTAACTTCAGTTCTGAGGGATCTCATACCTTCACACCAATGCACATGAAATAAGGCTAAATAAATTATTATTATTTTTTAATTATTTTAAAAAGAAGCCCACATAGTAGCAAGAGTTCTTGTTTCACTTATATTGGATAGTTGGGCTCTGGGAAGTTTCCCATAATCTCCCTCCTATGGAGTATAGAAAGGACCCATGTCTTGCTTCTAGCCCATAGACTTCAGCAAAGTAGATCAGGTATGTATGATCATGTATAAATGACTGTCTCATGCAAGACTAGAAGCCATCCTTATGTATGATTTTCTCTCAAGTCTGCTTTTCCAGATGTGGATGAGCTGGGTTATCTGTTTCACAGCCTTACACATCTGTTAACAGGAGATAGAGAAATGATTCTGCTTTACGAGCATTTGCTACTCTTGCAGAGATTTGGGTTTGGATCCTAGCATCTGTATGGCTACTCACTCTGGCTGGGTCTTACTATATCACTCTGTCTGGGTGTCCTGGATCTCACTCTGTAGACCAGGCTTGCCTCAGACTCCACCTGCCTCTGTCTCCCAAGTGCTGGAATTAAAAGTATGGGCCATTATGCCAGGCATAAATACATTTTTTTAAAAAAAGTCTGAGACCAAGGTTCAGGCTGGGGCTGTGTTCTCATCCTAGACTTGGTTGGGATTCGATCTCCTTGCATACCGGCAGATTGAGTTCCTTGCAGTCTGTCAGATTAAACATTTCAGTTTCTTGATGGCAGCTGAGGGGAAGTACCATGTAGCTCTATGAATAAGGATCTCTCTTCAAATTGGTTCATTCTCCAAATCTGATACGAGAGATGAGAGAGAGATGCTGGACACAAGCAGAGGACTGGAGGGCTTTTTGTTTTTACTTTTTTTTTTTTTAAACTTGCTGCATCTAATTAAGTGCCATTTGTACCCCCCAGATGTTATGCTAGAGTGCAGCTGCTTCACTTGCCACTGTGAATATAAATTCAGTTAAAGCTTTTTACATTGATTGTATAATTTGAGCATTCAGGGACTTAGAAAGTATTTTGACACTATTGCAAATTCTAACAAATTTAATGCTCAAACAAGCAAACTGTATAAACTATTAAATCGCTGAAGAACCTACCGAGAGGCTTTTGTTTAAAAAAAAAAAAAAAAAAAAAAAAAACCACAAAAGAGACAATGAATTTTAATTACTAAGAGGATTTCTCCCCTGCGTCTCCCTCACGAGACAAGGTCATACAGGACACCAGTGCTCTTGGAACCCTTAGAAGCTTCCCTCTGTCTTCAGATGTGTGTGACACACTGTCCCTAAGGGCCTCTCTCCTGCAGAGTTTACTCCGATCATGCAATGATGGCCTTGCTTCTTCCTGCCAGAGATTAGCTTCACTAATAACTTTATGGCTGAGTCCAGCAAGTTTCTTCAGAGGAACACGCAAGGGGAAGAAACACTTGAGTGAGAATCCATGTTCCAGAATTCACTTTTTATTTATTTATTTATTTACTTACTTACTTACGGCAGCAGCAGTTAGCATTCACTTCACGCATGACGTCCAATTTTAGGGATGTGAACTGAACATGCTCTAGGCAGACGCTGTGAGAGATTCTCAACATCTTTCTAGGCCTCTCCTTGTTACCCAGGAACTGGCTGTGTTTTAGGGGTGTGGAAAAGTGGCAGGACAATGAGGCCAAGGCCCAAAATGATGGAAACTGCCCACTTTAGATTTTCCCACTGAACATTACTGAGGCCGGGCCTCTCCTGGAGATACTATGAACCAGGACTTTTGTAATCTTGCAAGGCAAATTTAATGCTATAACTACTGAGAACTTTGGTTGAGTGAAAATGAACTGCTAATGTACATAAATTTATTTTAATTAGACTAATAGGGAAAGATTTTTTTCTATCTCACTAAGTTCCTGGTTCTCTCAAATAGTGAGCAACTTTTATATTTTATGTTAGAATGTAGAACTCCTGACCCTGTAACCATCTTCCTGCCATTTCTGTTAAAGAGCTATGTGAAGCCTGTCTCCTTTTGAGCGCTCATCACAGATATCTCTACACAACTTATTAATACGTGTTAAGTCAGAGGACACAATTCAACAGTGGCCCAGGGCTTCTGCTCTGTGTACACAAAGCTGGGCTGTCACTAAAAACACCTAATTTAGGATCAGATACATGCACTATGTTCTGCTTCTCTGACAATAACATTCAGACCATTTTTTTGTGTCCTTTGGGTTTTTTCTATATTGCACATACTAAAAAATTTTTTAAGTGAAGACGACAAGATGTACACTGTTTCATTCACCCAACAGAACTTAAACAACCAAAGCAGGTTATCCATTAGTTTTCCCAACAGGCCCCCAGTGCCTCAGATAACTTTTCTGAAGTAACTCAGAGTTAATGTCTTAACATTATATGCAAAAGCTGCTCTAATCTTCTGACTAATAGACCCAATATAGCCAACATTTAATTGTTCATTCTTGCATTTAAAATCTAAAATTCCTTTTAGAAGTTGAAATATGAATAACAAACCATAAAATAATTTCATAGAGAATCACTTGATATTAATCATGTGGGACTTGTGCCCAGAAACTTCTGATGTAGATGTCACTGATGTGAGTGGCCCTTTGCTGCTCTTTTGAGTGGCTCCTCCAACAGGTGAGGTGGCTCTGTATTGTGCCCACATTATTCCTATGTAAAGAGCAGCTTGTGGTACCACAGTCAAGTGTAGAATGGTACAGAGATAGATGGAGAGATGATAGGCAGGTGATAAGTGGGCATTTCATAGTCTTGTGAAGTTCTTAGGACAGTTTTAAAAATCCTCTATTAAGTGAATAGAATTTTATTTTTACTATTTTTACTTAGCATTTTTCACAGTCCTGGGGATTGAACCTGGGACTTTGAGCATTCCAGGTGAGTTCTCTACCAATAAGTTGAAAATTTGAAGTATGATGTATGCAGTTAAAAAATTTTAAAGTACGTTGTGCATATGATATAAACTGGACTATTTTCTCATTCTTAACTTACCTCTCACTTGGCAGAAGAAACTAGATCTCATGACCATGTTGGAGTATGTGAACTGAACTTTTGGAAAGATGAGAACTGCCCACAAAAGAATACCAGGGCTGGAGAGATGGGTCAGTAGTCAGGAGCTCATCCTGCTCTTGAAGCAGACCAAGATAGTTCCCACCACCCATGTCAGACAACTCACAATAGCTTGTAACTCCAGTTCCATTGGATCTGACATCTCTAATCTCCAATGGCATCAGCTGTCATGTGCATGTACACACACCCACCACATACATGTAATTAAAAATAGAATACATCTTTAAAAAAATAACACAGACCAGTTTTATATTCTTACTTACTAATATATAAATGGTTATTTCTCTACATGTGAGAATCAAAAAATAGCTAAAGTTTATCTGCTCATCTGATATGTGAAAAATCCTCTCTAATGCTTGTGCTTACTTGTAGTAGCAGCAATCATGAGGGAATTTGAACAACTTTAAATTGAAAGAATGTGGAAAAGCTATTATTGGTCAAAATGAATGGTTTCAAACTGAATTTTATGAAAGTGCCTGCTTTTCCTACTCATATTATATTCAAATAATCTATTCTTTTTTTTTTTTTTTGGTACCTGGACTCAAGAAATTCTTAACTTTTTCTTTTAAAGACTTTATTAATTTGTACACACACACACACACACACACACACACACACACACACACACACACACACACACACGAGGAGGAAGGGGATTGTGCACAGAGGCCAGAAGAGGGTGTTGGATTTCTCAGAGTTGGAGTTACAGGCATTTGTGGGATACATGGATGCTCAGAACCAACTCTAGTCCTCAGTATGGCTAGCAAGCGCTCTCAGCTTGCTGAGTCATCTTTCCAGCCTCAGCATCTTTTTAAGCAAAAGGAAACAATAAATCTGACATGGTGGTGAATGCTTGTAATCGAAGTATTTGAGAGGCTGAGGCAGGGGGATCATGAGTTTGAGGCTAGCTTGGATTATGGAACAAGACACCGAACTGTCTGAAAAAAGGCTGCCCCGGGTGGTTTATGCAGAAAATGTGACCTTTCCAAATTCAAGCTCTACAAATGGGAAGTGACAATTTCTAGTCTAGCAGAGACAGAGACAGCAAATGGCAGCTTGTCTGCTCACACCAACGTTGAATTGTTTAGGCTAAATTTTCTCTAGCGTGTTTACTGGTGTTGACTTGAAAGGAACACACACACACACACACACACACACACACACACACACACACACCTCTGACTGCCTTTTGAAATCAAATACGTTTCCTGCTTCTTCTTTCCTCAGGACTCATACAACCAACTTATTTATAGGCCAGGAAAGGGGAAAAAACAATGCTCCACTAGAGGCCGGAAAACTAAGTAGGGAAAGAATAGGAGGAAGTGGGTTTGCCTTTAGCCTAGCAACCTTTACTTCATTGAACTGGAAGCTTAGCGGCTTCACGGTGCTGGCTTGTGAGGCGTAATTGCCTTGCAAATTCCTTTCTTTCTTTCTTTTTTTTTTCCTTCTTTCTTTTTAACTCTTCTCTTTTGGACTGCCCTTGAGGAACGGAGGCAATGAGATGACAACTTCTTCAAAGCAATAACAGCAATCTCTAGGTGTTCGGGCACTTTGAAAAGAAACTTCCAAGAACGTGGGGAAAGAAAGACAAGTCGATTCCGTGGTGTCGTGAACTTCTGTTGACTGCGTGTCCTAGAATCAAGGTACCTGTCATTTTTAAGTTTGCCTCTTGGTGTGTCTTAACACGTCTCGTTGGCTTTGCATCCTGGCTATGGGCAGTGTTTGTGATCTGTGGGCATGTTCTCCTGTGACTGTTTGCTTGTGTCTCTGAAGAGCAGCCAGCAGCCTCAGTGATGACGCCCCGAGTGTCTAATAGTAAATGCCTATCTTCAGGTTACTTAAGGTACCTTGTGATAACTTCTGCTAATCTCAGACTTATCGATACCTTTATTGATGATCACTTTTGAAAATATCTGCCTGATACTATTTGTGCTCTTTGTTGTACTCATCAATAATCTGTCTGCCATTTCTGTGATCAATACTGGCTTAGAATATACTCAATAAGCATGTCTTTAAACAGAACCCAACAATCACTGGACTTATTTTACCGAAATTTAAGTTTTGTGTAAAATCATGAAGATGAGATTTGTTCTAGTACAAAGTTATTGATCAATCATCCTTAAACAATGATGAACCTTCTAGAAGATAAAAACAACCCAGCACTGAACTTTCCCAGTGATGGGAACTATTTGTAGTAATTATTTACATTTAATTTTCTTCCCAAAACATTTCTGCCGCATACATTTTGAGTGTCTAGAAAAATGTCCTTGTGCTTATAAACAGAAAGGTGGGAGGGAAATTAAGTCCAAGAAGAGTTGATGATGCGCACAGAAGCTTGGAAGGCTCCTGGAGACGTTCTAAAGGACATTCCTTGCCATTAAGTGAGCATGTTTGTTTACACGATGAGGTGGTGAGTCTGAGGCAGATAGAGAGGCTTGATTGATATCAGCTCTGGGACTGACAAAGGAGTGGGCTCCCTGACTGTGAGAAGGAAACCTGTTGCTGTTCTTTCTGCCCCTCCCTGGTTGACATTGGTGTGTTTAGAATCTGCGCTGAGAAGATAGCAAAGTTGAAAGCAGGACTGTGAGCCTGCCGGAGCTGGTGTGGAGCCTAAGGCTTCCTTCTAGGTCAGAGTGGCTCTCCTTGGCCCTTTTGTGTTCTGAAAGAATTTAAGTCATCTTTTGTTTGGTTTGGTTTTTTTTGGTTTTTTTTTTTTTTGGTTTTGTTTTGTTTTGTTTCTGACTAGAAATTTGTAAGTCGTTTCATGGAAATGCTTTGCAAAGTTTTGTTTTGTTTTGTTTTGGTTTTTAAATAGAAAAAGCATGATTTCTTCACTGTACTGAAGTTTTAAAGAGACAAAGGAAAACACAATGACTAGCTAAATACAAGAGATCTAAACAAACTGCTCTCCATATAGATTTTCCAGGGCACCACAATACTCCAAAGTCAGTTCTGAATCCACCTTGTTCTACTGAACTGCTCTACACATGACTCTTGGGATGGGGATCTCGCTCTCAATAACCACCCATTCTGCTAATGCTGAACTCGTCCTTCCTAAATGGCTAAACAACTTTTACCATTTTGCCATCTGAGAAGGCAGCAAGCAGGAAGGCTGAGGTTTCAATTTCCGAGACTCACATGAATGCAGGGTGGCCTGGCTAGCCAGGTTGGCAAGCCCTGGACTCATTAGATAGTTCTTGCCTCAAACAATACATTGGAGGAAGACTCTAAAGTCATCCTAACACCTCTGCAGATGAGAACAACTGTATACGCCTGCACAGCGCGCGCGCGTGCACGAGAGAGAGAGAGAGAGAGAGAGAGAGAGAGAGAGAGAGAGAGAGAGAGAGAGAGAGGGAGAGAGAGAGAGAGAGAGAGAGAAAGAGAGAGAGAAAGAGAGAGAGAAAGAGAGACACACACACACACACAAAGGCATTTTTACAATGAACTTTATGTTACATTTTAATACAAATCAAGTTTTAAACAGTATATAAAAATAATGAGTTCTGGGTTATATTTTAGAAATATATACAAACACACACACATTATTTGCTAGAGTCTTATCATTTGCTATTGGTTTCTGGGTTCCCAGCTTAATAAACACATTCATGAGATGCCAATTTTTCACTTGTACTTCTTGGGAATTGCTTAATAGCTTCATAGGTTACTTGAGGCATTTTCAGGCTCCTGAGAGTATTTTAAGTTAGGCAATTTAGAAAAAAAAGCAATATTTTTTCACTTTGTCATGTCTAGGGTAACTCTTTTAATCACTGTATTTACAGGTGACATGGAATGGCTACCCTGGACCTCATTTTCACAGAGATAACATTCAGGGTCAAAAGATCATGTGACGCTCCAGTAATATAGATGTCAGCCAAAATAATCTTCAACTTATGCAATGTATAAAAGAGGGTATGGATGAATCAGGCCAAGGTTAGGAAGCCACACTCATTTCCCATCTGGCCTGAAGCTGGACAGAGGACAGACTATGCTGTGTGTTGGGTTCTGTGTTTCTACAGGAACCTTAAATTTCCGATTAAGAGTCTTGGCAGATTCTGCTTCTCCTCTCTCAAACCCTCCAACTCAGGCTAATAAGCAGCATCCTCCCATCCCCACATACCAAGCATATAAAGTTCTCCTAATTGTAAAATCATGTCAGACTTTGACGCACTCAACATTAAGTCAGAGAAAGGGAATTAAAAAGGACACAGGCATCCTGTATGTGGAAGCCTAGACAAAGAAGACCTCAGTCAGGGAGGCTTGATGGATACATAAAGCTGAGCTGGTTCCTGCAAAGCAAATATACGATGAGTGCAGACAGAGGTGAGAACAAGCCATGTGGGAAAGGAGCTGTGAGCATCGACAGAGGTAGGGAACAGGATTATCAGATCAAGGATGCTCATTAAAATGTGAATTTCTGTTTAAAAAATGCATTCTAGTATTTGTGTCTGTTTGCATGTGTTTGCAGGGTCATATTTATAAAGCTACTACCCTTACATCTGAAATCACATTTAATTAATGGCTCTTTATTTTTGATTGCATTCTATGGCAACCCAATCAGGGAACTGAGTCACGCAATTTGGCAAGAGCTGAGAAAGGAACGAACATGTGGGGCCCATGAGAAGTGTCTAGAAGAGGTTGAGGCCATACTACACGGGACTGATGCTAGACAAAGGGATAGAATATCTATCTCAAAGATGCCATGGGACACAGAGAGATGTTGGGCAGGGTAATGGCATAAATAAGATCTGATATAGGACTTTCTAGAATCGGGCAAGCAGGGCCCTGGGAGCCTGGGTTCTGATGCAAATGAAGGAGCAAACTGACCTGCTTTGAAAACTAACTTTTCCAAGGCATGGCTATGGGAGGAGAGGACACACACCTTATACTCCATTCAAAACCCATAAAAAGTATCTCTGAGTGACTTGGGGATTTTGATCAAAGATGCATGGATTTTAAAGTGATGGTGGAATATCCAAGTACAAGAGCTCCTAACAGCTGGAAATGTGGGGTAGCTGTGGAAGCAGAGGAAAAATGTTGATAACAGCAGCCTGCGACTGCTGAGCACTTACTGTATCTCGGTGAAAGGTCAGGACACTGATGTCTGTTACTTTATTAGGTGTTCACAAACCATTCTGGGAAGACTCTGTTGGTAGTCACTTATGTTGAGTGAAAAAGTAGAGCCCAGTGGGTTTTACCATCTGTCCACAATTCAAGACTACAATCACTAAAAAATAACAGGAAATGGAACCAAAGTCTGTATTCAGGCTATAACCTAGATCCCTGGTCCTTTCTTGTTCCAAGTTTGAATAGATTTCATAGACTTCTTCGCCTTTGTGTAGTAGTATTTTCTCATTGGGGCTGCCAGCTCACAGATAGTGACACAGAGACTTCTTATTAATTATAAAAGTTTAGCCGACAGCTTAGGCTTGTTTCTAACTAACTCCTATAACTTAAATTAACCCATTTCTGTTAATTTACCTGCTCCCACATGGCTCTTACCTCTATCTCATTTTGCATGTCCTTCTCCTTCTGCATTTAGCCAGTGACTCCTCCTTCTTCTTTTTATACAAAGGTTTCAGTTATTATTATCATCTTTGATTGTTTATAAGCTATGGTCTTACTCTGTAGCTCAAATTGGCAATCTTGTTTTAGCTTCCTGAGCAATGAGGATTACAGGAACATACTGTTACAACTGAATTTATTTGTTATGTATTTATTACCTGTATCATTATACTTGTATCTTTTCTTCCTTACTACATCAGTTTTCTTCTCTTGATTTTTCTACTGGAATAAAGATTGTGCAGCAGAATGAAACCAGGGTGTCCATGTCCTGCCTCTGCCCCTGGCTATGTATAGTGAGTCATCTACTAAAAACTCTCCGTCCAGGCCAGAGACAGCAGAGGGTGTCTGGGAAAAGCAGGCCACTGAGCAATCTCAGTAGTGTGGCTGAAGTTCACAAGGTGACTATAACACTAAGCTGCAGTGCTCACACTGGCTTGGAGACTGTGTTAACAGGTTTCAGAAAACACTTCATGAAATCACACAGACCCTTCCGTGGTAGAGCATTTGCCCAGCATGTGAGAGGCCCTAAATTGCAGGACCAACATCTACAAAGAATGAAAAAGAAATGTATTAATTTTATTATGTTTGGTTATTAAACACAATAAAAATACTATAACAAATATTATAAAAGATGATAAAATGTTGTAAAAGATAAACTTTAAAAATGCGCATGTATGTCTATTGTTAATACAACTTCTTAAACATCACAATGTAATTATCTTTGTTAAGTAGAAAATGAAAAGTCTAACTTGGAAATGTGTTCCAAAGAAATAATCAAATTCAGACAAAAATACATGCAACCTTTTTCTTTTTAAAGATTACTTATTTTTATTTTATGTTTGTGTCTTCCCTGCATGTATGGATAGAGGTACACCACTGTGTGCAGTCTATCTCTCAGGGCAGAAGAGGGCGTCAGGTCCTCTGGAACTGAAGTTGGGGACTAAACCCTGACCCCCTCCCTGTAATAACAGCAAATACTCTCCACACCTGAGTAGTCTCTAGGCTCTGAAGAAGAATCTTTACTTGCAACAGACAACACTTTTTTTCTAAACAGAAAAAAAATGGAGTTGTTTAATATTATTCCATAATTTTTAATTTAATAGAGCCATTAGTTTCCATTAGAATATTTAAATGTGTTGGAAAATAGTCGTATTTAATGCTATATGAGAAAGAAAAGCCTGTAAGATTTTGTTTGTGGTGTGGTCAAACATATATATGAAGGAATTAGGAGTTGGGAGTTCACATTAACAGCAGGGATCTTTAGTCAGTGAAACAGCTGTGACTTCTTCTACTCTGTCTTGGAATAAATAAATGCATACTACTTTATTAATAGGATCAAATCTCCAGTAGCATCTATAAAGTAGAGAGCCGAGTCTCTGTCCTATGCCCTGCTGACATGGTAGAGAATATCTTTGTGCTAATTCAGCACCATTTGTGACTTCCTCGCCCAGTTAAGAGCTGTATCCTGTTTGTGATAGCAAAATGTATGGTAATGGAAAAGCTTGTGATGCACTGACCTGCACTATGACTTCACTGTATTCATTGGCAACAGGAAACAAAGACACACACACACACACACACACACACACACACACACACACACACACACACACACTTTTTTTTTCTTTCCATAATTGTTTTAGTAATAATTGACAATTGGAGGAAATGAATGTCAGAAAACAATTATAGGCAGACAAGGTGTCAGCAGCTCTGACTGGTAATTTCAATGGATACTGTCTCCGCTTTATTCCTGCGTTCACTTCAGGACCCCACAAAGATATTGTTTTGTTCTCAATCTACTGTGAAATCTTTATTATTGTTAGTATTTTTACTAGCGGTTACAGTAGTCTTTGGTGGCATTATGCCCCTCTCCATTATATGTTGAATTCAGTAATCTAGTCATCCGTATCAGGGATTGGTGGTTAATAGTCTTTGTTCACTGCTATTCCTGGCCAAGATGTGTTCTTCCCTACACACAAATCCAGGAATGCTGCTCAACAATATATTTGGAATTTTCCTGCATCAGACTAGCTGCCTGCAGCCCAGACATAAACTGGTAAAATTTTTACTTTCCATTGAACTTGAAACAATCATATTCCATATTTCTATTTCTGTGAAATGATCTCTTGACTTTGTTTAGCAGCAGTAGACAGGGGTGGGGGTAGGGGTGAGAGGTCGGGGTGAGGGGTAGGGGTGAGGGGTAGCGGTAGGGGTGAGAGGTAGGGGTGAGAGAAGTGGGCAAAAACTCAGGATGAATATTCACGATTCCCTGTCCTGTCTCCTTGTGTGGAATGGATCTAATTAATGACTTCTTAGATGAAAATGAAGAGTGGAATATCAACTAGGGAAGGCTTAAGGGACAGAAGATGGCCTCATCTTTTAAGGGCTTATGTCCAGGGCTGATGTATTGGGAGGTATTAAGACTCTGTGCATGAGAGAGCCTGAACAGTCAAGGCTGTTACAATTTTTGATACAGCTCTATTTGCTTCCAATTAATTCAGTTTGGTCTAGGATTCTGCAGTGGATCTGACTGATGATTTTATTAGGAAGGACTTAAGACCAGTGTATCCAACAGGAATACATGGTTTATTTCACTTTGTCAAATGCCTGAATTAAAAAAAAAATAGGTTAAGTGAATTTTAGTAATTTGTTTTATTTGACCACCTACATCTAGACTGTTATTAATTCAACCTATGATCTGTTAATGAGATATTTTACATTTTCCTTTTATTTCTACCATCTTTGAAATTTGTTGTGTATTTTTGTTATTGAACATCTGGATTCAGATTGGCTTTATTTCAAGTGCTCAGTAGCTTTAGGTGTCTAGTGGCTGCTCTGCATGGCTACATATGTAACATGTGGGTTATGCATGCAGTGTTCAGGTCCCAAAGTCTCCTCTATCCTATCCAGAGAGCTGGCAACTCTTTGAGATCTCAACTAAAATGGAATAGTTGAAAATGGGCAAAGGATCGGTGGCTTTTCTGATTTGGTCTATTAGAACAACTCAAAGTTCACTGAGTCTTAATAACTACTGCTTTCTCAACTGAAATAAGAGTGAACAGGGCTTGGGAAGGACTCAGTGGGTAAACTGCTTACAGAGAAGTTCTGAGGACCTGCATTTTCATCCTTAGAACCCACACAAAAGCTGGGAGTGGTGCCCTGCATTTGTAGCTCCAGAACTTTGGGGACAGTGGCAGACATATGCTAGACTAACTGTCCTGCCAGGTTCAGTATGAGTGAGAATTGATAGAGTGAGTGAGAATTGATAAACACTTATGGCTGACTCCTGGCCTCCATGCCAGCCTAGTGTACCTGCAGAGGAGAATCATGGATATTCAAAACAAATCCAGATTACATACTTGTAACAGATTTTGGGTTGACTTTGCATGAGTCTCCTGTGCGTGCATGCATATTCTAGGCCTACAATAGATTCTTCGACCTAGACTAAAACTGAGTTCCAGAAAGCATTTGTGATTTTGTAATTCTGTTGCATGCAATTAAAATGTGCATAAATGTACACACAAACACACACACACAGTTCTAGCATTGTGACTACTTGCTGACGTTTCACTTGAAGGGTAGGAAGCATGCTTCAATAGTCTTGTGTAATTCTCTGCCCTGGGGACTCCCATGCCAGTCAGCTGGGGAGATAAAGATAGATCTGTGAGCTAAAAAAAGGAGATGCAAAAATAAACCTGTGGAAGGGGATAAGACTAGAGAACCTGTAAGTTCCCATGGCTCTGCCAAAAGCAGAGACCTGGAAATCCGGGCCCCAGAATCCCTGATGAGAAGCTGTGGCCAAATGCAACAATCATCTTTGGGGTGCCCTTCTTGTTACACAGGGCTTGATTATAAAGGTAGATTTAGAGCAGTCAGAAAGATTCCAGATTCAGAATAAAAGCTAATGCATCTAAAACACAAATAATGACCATTTGCTGTGTAGCTCACATGTTGGGAGTGTTCAAAAGCTCGAGGATTTTCTTGGACCTCTGAATTCACTTTCCTCTTTCTCTACCGAAGCAAAGCTATAAATAGTAATCAGCACCTAAACTGCCATATGTCTTTGTTGAAATTGTTTCAATGCATCTACAATGAATGTATAATTGACTTGCTTGATAAGTTATTCTTAAATATAAATAGGTTACTATATTCCTGAAACTATTCATTTTATTTACAAAGGAACAAAATGGTTAATGGTTAAAATTGGTGTTTCTACAGTGATGCAATATACTGTATATACTATTAATATGTTGATAATTGTATTATGCAACCAATATATGAATGATGCGCTCATAAATGAAATAGCATAAGTTGTCAACGTATTCCTTTGTATGCAAAGAAATAAGTAGTAAAGATAGCAGAAGTAGATGCTGTCCTGTGTTCTAGGACAAGCTAAAGAGGTAAAGTCTATCTATTTTTATCTATTCATGTTGGTAGGAAAGCCAATCCATCAACAAAGTGTGAAGAAATAGAATTCTCAAGAAAGTCACTCATCTAAGGGACTTGGGGATAAAGTCCTTTTAAGTCATCATTGTGTGCCCCCACCCCACACCACACCAAGACAGGGTTTCTCTGTGTAACCCTAGCAGTCCTGGAATGTAGTCGGATGTTTTGGGGACTGGTGAATGGGTCATCCATCTACACTGGAATCTGTTTTGTAGGCTCAAACTCAGAGACCTGTCTGCCTCTGCCTTCTGAGTGCTGGGATTAAAGGCGTGTGCCAACACTGCTTAGCTGTTTTTAGTCAAGAAAGTCGCTCAGGACTCCTTGAGAGGAGGGTGAGACTAGGCTTAGAGAAATGAGTCTGCAGCCCCTGAAGTCTGGGAAAGTAAAGAAGGGGTACACAGCCTTCACTTTCCAATTTATATGCCTTAGAGTAGCTGCAGGCTGGATCCTGAAGACACTGGTGTTGCCTTTTGTTTCTAAGCATTAGAAAGTGAGGTGGACATAACAAAGCCAAAGACCAGCTGATCTTCAGCCAAGGTCAATAGAGTGTGCCAATGCCCAGTTTTACAAAACAGCAGGTGAATTCCAGGGCTGGGGCAGAGTTTGAGAAGGGAAATAGAGAACACCTCGCTCTATTTGACTTTTCTACTATTAGACACTTCCTGGTCCTGGTGTTCTGCCAATTGGACACACTATATTGCTTACATAATTGTGTGTGTGTGTGTACACATGTATGAGTGTGTGGTGTGTGTGTGTGTGTGGTGTGCACATGTGTGAGTGTGTGGTGTGTGTGTGTGGTGTGCACATGTGTGAGTGTGTGTGTGTGCACATGTGTGAGTGTGCACTCCCCACAGCACTCATATAAAGGTCAGAGGTCAACTTCTGGGGAGTGGGTTCTCTCCTTCCACCTGGTTTTCAAGCAGGGTCTCTCTGGTGCCACTGTGCTGTGTAAGAGGGTGTTCAGCTGGTTTCCCTTCTGCGCTACCCACCTTTCGATGGGAGTGTCAGGGACACAGATGGGTATACACTACTTTATCTGGAGTTCTGAAAATGTGAGTTCCAAATATTGAACTCAGGTGGTCAAGCTTACGTGGTAAGTGCTCTTACCCACAGAGCCTTCTAACATTTCAAAGAATTTCACCCTCTCCCTACAAACGTAATCGTTTCCCATTTCTCTCTGAACCCATTCTCCCCAGGTACACTTGGTCTTGCCAGCAATGCATAACCAACCCCAACCTTGCTTAAATGTCTTTGAGAGAATATGAGCTTATGCTGTAGGTCTGGGGTTGTCTACAACATTCCTCTTCTTGGTGTTTCTCATAATCTCAAACAGCATTTCTGAGGTAATGTCAGTGTCCATGTCCAGTCTGTGGGTGCTGCTCTTGAGATGCTGACATCACTCCATTTGGCTGGGGCCATATTTCCCACCGCCCTGCCCTTCCCCCACCATGAACGCAGCTGGTCACCTCTCCTGTTCGAAGTGTCTCACTCTATTCCCGACACTCTTGCCTTCATTCTTGTTACGCTTTACCTCATTCGCGGATTCTCTTAGTAACCTTGCAGCTGCTTTCCCACCCCCAGTGACTCCCCTTTCACACACTCTGCTTTCTGAAGTCCTGAGGGAACAGGGTGTCTGGGAAAGGGTGCAAACTGCCTACTGTCTTAGCCCAGGTTGCTAGACACAGAAATATAGACAAAGTTTTATGTCTGTTACAAGAAAAGCTGTGCATTGTGCAAATGGAGAAATTAACCAGGGCAATGAAAACTTTTCTCTAAAAAGCAGAAGGTCAGGGGTTAAGGCTAAGTGATGGACATGAGTGTTGGCCCCGTTTCTCTCCCTTCCTCATTCTCCCACTGGCCCTTTCTGTCTCTCGAGATTTCTTAATCTCACCATGCACCCACACACAGGAATAGGAAGAAGTCTAGCAGCACCCCAGTTTATATCTCTTAGAAACTGATGCATCTCTTGTGAGACTAATTTTTTTGTTTGTCTTAGTTTTTGAGACTTGCTCACTCTGTAGCCCTAACTGGCCTGGAACTTGCCATAGAGACCAGGTTAGCCTTGAACTCAGAGAGTCTCTGTCTCTTGAGTGCTGTAATTAAAAGTGGGAACAAATGGTTAATTTAATTTTTAAAATTTCACATATAGACAGGGTCTCCCTCTGTAGCAGAGCTTGGCTGCCAACTCAGTATGTAGCCAAAGATAGCTTCAAACTTTGAATCCTCCTGCCTCTGCTTCCGAAATACTGGGATTACAGGCATGGTTCATGATACTCAGGCTAGCTTGTTATAGATTCCTTGTTTCATGCTGTTGTGGTTGAAAAAATTACTTGACATGGTTTGACTCCTTTTTAATTTGTTGAGACTTGTCCCATGGCCCAACATCTGGTCTACCCTGGAGACTGTTCCGCATTCACTTAAAGAATGCACATCCCACTCTTGGATGGAATCTTCTTTGTACTAAGTTCACTCAAGCCTACGGTACATTGTTCGACTCTGTTACAATATGGTTTCTGTCCCCAGGCGGCCAGAGGTCCAGACCCACAGACCTGCCAGTCCCAGACCCCTTAGCCGCCCACCGCTGCTTAGGCTCCCCAAAATGACTCAGACACTTATTTTAACTTCATGCTGTTTGGTCTATGGCTCAGGCACATTGCTAGTTTGCTATTTCATCTCAACTCAACCCATTTCCATTAGTCTGCCCTGCCACATGGCCTGTGGCTCACCTGTGATCCTTACATGTTTCTTCTTCGGCGGCTGGGTCGATCTGATCTGACTCCACCCTCCTCATACCTATGCTCTGATTTCCCCTCTTACTTTTTCTATGGTGCCTGTCATGGGCCAAAACAGCTCCTTTATTTAAAGATTGATATTCACAGCATACAGAAAGACATTCCCACATCAAGACTCTATCATTTCTACTTTGGCATCTCCTTTATTTGACATTAATGTACTGATCTCTGTTCTCTTTGCTTTCCATGGACATGGAATAGCCATTTGAATCTTTACTTTCAGAGTATGTGTAAAGCTGTCATGGTTCCCTTGTTAACAACATATAGCCAGATCTTGGATTTTTATTCTTTCGGCCTCTTTATGTCTTTTGACTCAATCTATTCACTTAGGAAGTAACTATTGACAGGTAAGGACTTTGTATTTTAGCTTTTAGTTGCTTTCTACTCTCCTGTGTGTATGTGGAATATGCATGTGTGTACCTCTGTGTGCCTGGATATGCTTGTCCATATATGCATATGTGGAGACCACACATTATGTTGACTGTCTTCTAATACTCTATAACTTATTTTTTGGAAACAGGGTCTTTCCCTGAACTTGGAGCCCCCTAATTGATTAGATTTGTTGACATGCAAATTCCTGGGATACACTTGCCCATCACAGTGGTGGATGAACCACACTTGATATTGGACATAGGTAATGGGGCTCCAAACTCAGACCATGCTTATTTAGTAAACCCTTACCAATAGAGACATTTCCCCAGCCTATTGTCTATTGTTTTAGAGTTCTTTTGTTCATTTTTCCTCGGAGACTGGCTTCCTGCGTGATTTGGGTTTTGTTGTTGCTGGGGGAGTATGCTTTGATTCCAAACGTTTTATCTCTTCTTTGTTCTTTGGGGTTAGCTTTGTAGTTACCACCCAATGCTTACGTAAAACATCTGATATTTTTAGCCATCTATTTTAAGCTGAAAACATTAACTTTCTGTTACTAATGTCACAATTCACATCATTTTATATTGTGCATCTTAATTAACAAATGAATGTAGCCATAGCTAATATTAGTACATTTGCATTCCATTTTCATACATTAGTTAAAAGTGGCTGGGCATCACCATTGTGATATAGGATATATATGGCTCTATACTGACAATGAGCTCACAGTTTTTCTTTTTAGTCTTGTGATGGTCAAAATTAAGTCCATTCAGTTGGAACCATATTTTAAATTTCAGATTTTGATAATTTTTTTCCCAGACAGTGATATGCAACATTTAGTCTGTGGTGATGCTAGAAGTGGATGTGAGCGCTAATTCCCTGTTGGATGCATGAATACCGAGCAAACAACTGGTCCCCCATACCCTGCTGTGTTGCCATGTTACAATACATGGAAGGTTTGGTGAATTAAATGCATTTTTTTTTTCAAGCAGGGTTTCTCTGTGTTACAACTCTAGCTGTCCTGGAACTCACTTTGTAGATCAGGCTGGCCTCACACTCACAGAGATGGAATTCTGCCTCTGGAATTCTGGGATTAAGGAAATGTGCCACCACTACCTGGCTTGAAATGCATTTTTTACTTTCAATATTTTTGACATTTGGTGAGCTTTTAAGCAATGCAATCCCATTGTACATTAAGGAGTATCTGCACTCTGAACTCAACTAAATTCCCACTTTTTAACAGAGATGGGTTTAAAATCTTTAATTTTTTTTAAAAAAAATTATTTTGTGTGCATGGGCTTTTGCCTACATGTGTGTGTCTGTGCATGTACAGTACCCTTGCAGTCCAGAAGAGGGCATCAACGCTTTTAGGACTATAATAATAGTTGTGAGCCTCAGTGTGGGTGCTGGAGATCAAACCTGGCTCCTCTAGACAAACAGCCAATGCTCTTATCCTCCGAACCATTGCTCCAATCCCTGGAGATAAGTTTTATACTTTTATGTAGCTAGTTAATAACTTTCCAACTTGAAGATCTCTCTTTAGCTCCTAAGGGGTGTCTAATTGGCGATGAACCCCCACACCTTTTGTGTGTCTGGGGAAGTCTCCTTTATCTTTTCATTTCTGAAAGATGAGCTTGCCAGGTTTGCTATCTCTGGTTGACAGGGTTTCTTTTTAAGCTTCTGTATACATCACTTCGTTTTCTCTTGGCCTCCAGGTTTCCTCTGAGAAATCTGATGATTGCCTTCTGAAAGGTTTTTTTTTTTTTTGTTTTTTTGTTTTGTTTTGTTTTTGTTTTTTTTTTATGTGATGAGTCATTTTTCTTTTGGATGCTTTTCTATATTTACTTTGTCTTTAAGTTCTGAGAAATGATTACATTGTGTCAGTGCGACTTTATCTTTCTATGTTAACTACAAGTTTCATTGGACTTCAGGGATCTGAATGTTTATTTTTCTGTCTAGATCTTACGAGGTTTCTGTGAACTCAGTTACACACTATGGGAGTCACAGAATACATAGAGAAGGCAAGCAGAGCAGACATTTACCAGAGGAAATAACAATATCTTCCTGGCATGGCATCGGAATTCCTTCAGAATGAGGCGATGCTTTTTATGGCCTTACCTTGGAAGTTGAACTGTCACTTTTCATGTATCCTGTTGGCCAGAGAGAATCAGCCTGGATTCAGTCTGAGCCAGGGGTTCACAAGAGTCTATGAGGTTATCTGAGAGACACCTGCAGGATGCTGCACATGGGTACCATACAAACTTCACAAACTTGTGACTATAGAGTCTTATTCTTTTTCTTTGTACATTATGTTATTTTTTTTCTCTTGCTTGTCTGTTTTGGTTTAGTTTTCGAGACAGAATTTCTTTGTGCAGCCTGACTATCTTGGAACTGGCTTTGTAGACCAATCTAGCCTCAAACCCACAGAAATGCCCACCTTTGTCTCCCGAGTGCTGGGATTAAAGGCATGAGCTGCAGCCACCTTGTAGTTTCAATGTGCTAAATTTTTATGGTAAGGATTTATAGTTTTTATAACCACAAATATCTAAGTCAAAAAGAGCTAACGTCCCAGAGCATAGGAAGTCACCTTGACACTCTGATATGAAGGTGAACGATCCGCACTTTCCTCTGCTTGTGACAAATTTGTAACCAAGGAGAGTGGAACTGGCTAGAAAGAGGGGTAGTTTTAAATATAGAGCCCAAGTCTGGGAAGAGTGAGCCAAGGTGGAGCTCTGAGGGAAGAAATGGAAGAGCCCAAGATATCAAAATGAGTCAAGATTATTATATTTGAGCATATTGCCAAAGCTTCAAGCTTCCAGCTATAGACAAGTCTCTCTCTCTCTCTCTCTCTCTCTCTCTCTCTCTCTCTCTCTCTCTCTCTCTCTCTCTCTCTCTCACACACACACACACACACACACACACACCTTTTACTTCTTTTAATATCCTTTTGATATCAAAGCATTTCACATACAAGCGAGATCCCCTCTTTTCTATTACACCCGAGAGTGAAGTTTATTCTTTCAAGAGGTTAATGTAGGATATTTTGACTGGAGGTCTCTCCTCTCTGGATGAGAGCCAACTAAAGACAACCATATTTCAAACTGGAGAATTGATCACAATTTGAACCCCAGCTATTTCCCCACTTTAAGCACTCAGAATACTGTGGACCGGAGGAAAAGGTAATTGTTAATCGGTTGTAGGTTTATCGTGTACTGTGGCTAGAGAAAAAGAATCATCTGATTTCACACTTGCCTACTGCAAGAAAGGGAGAACCCTGTGCTTGCTTCTGGGATGCTCACAAGGAGTCAAGACCAGATGGTGCTGATGAGGGGCATTGGTTTGGTCGCACGCCTGTCTGTGGGCAAAGTAGAGTGGGGAGGTTGAGGATGTACTTGAAAATTGTGATAGAAGGGAGTGGGGACACGGAACACTGGGCAGCCAGTGGCAATAGTGCCAACCAGAACTTCTCAGCTTCCTCTTTAGATGAAGTCATGTGGTGAGCAGCGCCAGGGAGCATTCAAATTGCCTCACTGAAATAAGGAATACATACACTTGACATTTAGGCCGCACAGGATGGTTCTTTTTAATCTCTAATTTTTTTGAGGTTTGATTTTGTCATCGAACATGATGGCACAAACCTTTAATCCCAGCACTAGGAATGCAGAGGCTGGTAGCCAGTTTGGACTACAGAACTAGTTCTGGGACAGTCATTGGCGACACAGGGGGGGACTCTGTCTTGAAAAATATTAAAGTAAATAAATAAAAATAAAATTTTGTCACTTCCGGCTTTCCGTTTCCCCTTTCTCCTCCCAAATCCCTCCATGAACCCACTCCCCCCACCCCTCTGCTTTCTTTCTAATTCATGGTCTTTTTTTTTTTTTTTTTTTTTTGTGGTT
The DNA here is from genome assembly GCA_033318265.1 of Phyllotis vaccarum. NCBI lineage: Eukaryota > Metazoa > Chordata > Mammalia > Rodentia > Cricetidae > Phyllotis > Phyllotis vaccarum. The sequence goes on from JARWLC010000003.1 coordinate 128,478,992, forward strand.
TCCCACCACAACCATGTTAGCATGTCTATTGGCGCAGTCCTTGTTCGGGACTCAAGACTCCAACTTAAACCTCACTCAACAAGAAGGAATCAAGGTACTGGAAACAGAGCGATCTACCTAGGGAAGCCATAAGTCTTGGGGAGAGTCTACAACAACTGTCGTCGTACTGAGCCAACATAACCCCTAACTACATTCTAAGTGTTCGTCCTTAGACCCCTGGTAAATGTCAGCTCTCATTAAGGGAACTTTTCTTGGCAGCTACCAGAGACTTACAGAAAACCACAGTGAATGAAAAGTGCAACACAACTCCTGATCTAAGGCTGACTGGGGAATCTGTGGTGATATAGTGTATATTTAATATAAAAATAGTCTGGAATATCAGAGGACAGAGCCAATTCAGCTCTCCAGTCTTCTTCTTCTTCCTTTTCCTGAGGCAGTATTTTTTGTGTAATAGTCTTGTCTGTCCTGAAACATTGCTTTGTAGACCAGGCTGGCCTTGAACTCACAGAGATCCTCCTGCCTCTGTCTCCCAAGTACTGGACTAATGGTGTGTGCCACTACTACCCCGCTATTAGGCCTTTAATTCATAGAGATCCAGACTCCTGAGTGGCTCCGTTCTGTGGTTGGCTTGTTCTTTGATATTCCAGACGATTTTTATTAAAAGTACAATATATTAGCACAGGGTTCGCTGCACAGTAGAGGGCAGACAGACTGTGGGAGCCAGCAGACGGGGAGCTTACTGTAACATGGTGTCTTCTAGCCAAGTCAGAAGGACAGTTGCTCAATAAATCCACGAGACACCCATTGCCACTAATTTTGTTGATTTGCTATCAAAATGGACTCCAAAGAGCTGTGTGATAGAATTGCTCACTGTCCCTCAAAAGGACTAAGGCTGAAGTAGCTGAGAAGTAGGGTCTTTAGGGTCCTCATCCTGTTCAGTTTTCTGTTTTAGCAACTGAGTAAAAGGACCACATCACAGAATCCTTGAAAATTGGGATTGGGGAAGAACATTTGGATAGATGCTGTCTTCAAGTAATGAACTGCAGTGATGTTCCCGGTTTCCTAGTATCTCACCCATAATTCCTTGCACCTCATCCCCAACATGTGTAAACTGAATGCAAGCTGAGAAAGGTCTGCCAAACACAGACAGCCCAGAGGGATCATGTGGCTTCTTTTTGGAATCAGACTAAAGGATTAACTTCTGGAATTTTCCATCTGTTTCCCTGATAAGACTGATTAGACCATTCTATCTAGTTTTGCTCACTCTGAACTAGCAGAGGAACTGTACCATCTGGCCTGGCTTAATTCTGGGCAGATTTCTTCAAGGAATTCTGGCTCTGTTGTGCAGGCAAAGACTTCGTCTTCTGAAATCTTATGGAGAACAGGAGTTAACAGGTGCTAGAGATTGTCCACTCTGCCTACTAGAGATGGCCCACTCCTGTGGGAAGTACTGTGTGGTTTCCCTTGTGCTGGCTGGGCTCCTGTTAGGAAATTTCTTGTGAATTTTGGTCTTTGTGTTGAACTTACAGCACAGATACGATCTCCCATCCCTTGCTTTTCCAACTGCACCAATCAGTGTCCTCTGTTATTTTGGGCATAAAGAACTTGTTTTTAATTAGTTTCAACGCTTAAAGGGGCTGAGTTGATGGTTAGTGTCTCTCTGGTCCTCTGATTTACACACGACAAACAACCTTATACCTTGTGGGAACTGAGCTGAGCCCAGGCCTAGCTTCTTGTTTATTATTTAATGATAGTGTTTACACTCTGATGGTTCATTTCCCCACTATGTTCATTAGCATATTACATAACTTTAGTTTTTAGAATCACCCCCCCCCTCTCATTTTTTGCCTTCTTGTGAACTCTTAAAGCTCTCTGTATTCCATTTTTCTTCATTCACACTTTGGAGTTACATACTTTCTCTCCTTTGGTTTACAATTAGAACACACACTTGATTTAACAAAGTCTAATATGTTTGATCTATGTGATACACATCTGTTACCTCAGCATTTGAGAAGCCGTGGCTTGAAGCTAGCCTCATCTTCATAGTAAATTTGTTCAAAGCCAGATTGAGCTGTTCCCTGAGGCCTGGTCTCAAAAACTAAAATCAAACCAAATCCGATCAGTAAGAATAAAAACCAACCCCAGCCTTCTGAATAATTAAGACCTTAGAGACCTTTAATTCTGAACGCATTTTCCTTTAATGTTAGTGCACATTAATGTTATATTTAACTAACTAACTAACTAACTAATTAATTAATGTTTAATGCACAGAACACATCCATACACCAAATTCTCAGCACAAAGGAGATTTATTACCCTAGAGGGACAAGCTGGGGTGGGGGTGGGAGTTGGGAAAAGGGGGGGGGTGTTTCTGGGTTGGACAAAGACAGCAACAGCTATTTTTGCAGGGTTAGTTTTTAAGGAGAAAGGAGAGGAAAGGAAGTCTGTTAGGTTGAAGTCCCGAATGAATATGTTAGCCAGTGTAGCTAAATAATGAGTTTTGATCACTGGACCTTGGAGTTTTAGTCAGGCATAGGGAAGTGGCCAAAAAGGGAATAGACCCTGGGGGCTAGCTTTAGGAATATAATCTGACAGTTTAGCCAGGGGTGAAGAAGGGGGAGAGCTGGAGAAGGTAAGGTCTGCCATTGCCAAGCTTGCAATGCTTGGACCTGTTAGAGTCCTTTAATTACCCTTGAGCATTTAAATTCTACAAAACAAACAAACAGAGGCCAAGGTTTACAATGGGCATAAAATAAATTATGCACATTTAAAGTACACTTAGATTTCTTGACATGGCAAGCATTCATGAAACCACCTAGCAAAGCAATAAAGGTAATAAACATCGTACTTTTAAGGATAATTAATCCAGTTCACACTCAGACATGACCAACTGTATAATACAAAAATCTACTAATTTCCTGTAGCCTTAGGAGTTCTTTAACCCAGAGAAGAGAAGAGGAAGCAGAGAGGTCCCACCATCCCCTCCCACCACACACCTCCAGCAACTGAAAGGTCCCCCATTAGCCCCACCCCTTACAAGTGTCCTCACCGCCTGCCTGCCCTGGGGTGGAAATGAGCCTTTACACATGAGCACTGGGACTTTCATCTGAACCGTATCAGTTTTAGGGCATTTGTACCTCTCTTAAATTTTAGTTTTAGGGCTGATGAGTTGGCTCAGCGATTAAATGCTTGTCACCCAAGCCTGATGACTTCAGCATTCAATCCCTGTGTGAAGGTAAAAGGAGAGAATCAAATCTACAGAATTGTCCCCTGACATATATATATATATATATATACCTCTTCCAATACTACTACTAATAATAATAACATTAAATGTTAATTATAGAAATTGTACCATTTGTTATAAATATACTTAGTGCTAAAATCAACCATATAAGAAGAGGAAATAAATCCTGTTTGGTTTCATAAGAGTGGATCTAGGCTTGTTTTCATCTTTTCGCATGGCTGTATAATATATACTTCATTGTATATTGATTCTGATTATTTTGACCAACTGTCTCTTGGTTTTGATTTTTTAAAAATTTTTTAGACTTGACTTAGTTTGTATCTCAGGCTGGAACTCATTATTGTTACCCAGGCTAGCCCTCACCTCATAAAACCCTGCACAGTCTCTGAAGTATTAATATTACAGTCATGAACCTCCAATTTGTACCACCTTCCTTAATCTTTGGATTGTTCTTTTTTTTTTTTTTTTTACACTATGACATATGCTATACTAACTTTGTCTTGCATGCATCTGTGTTCATTTGTTGCTATTTTCCTATGTTACACTTCTGAACTAGAATACATTATTTCTTTTTGAAAACTTCTCTCTGTGGGGAATCCAGCACAGCCAGCTTTTGGGTTGGGTGTTTCCGTTTCCTTATTAAAAATGAAAATTTTTCTTTTAATCTTCAAAGGTTGGGTTTCTACATGACTGAATGGGTATTAAGAATCCCCTTTCCTGTTTTCTGGTATGCAGTATCCCACTTCTCCATACTGCCTTACTGGTTTAGAAAAGGCTAACAGACAAAAGGGAGGTACTTATGGTAGAACTGTCAGGAAGATTACTAGGAATTTTAAACAAAGAGCAGTCCATGGAATTGGGGCACAGGGGACCTATTTCAAGCCCGTATATTCTCGCTTAACCTTTTTGTTGAGGACATTAGTGAGAGCCAGGGTTTAGTTACAGGGGAATCCCTTCTTAGTACTTGGGTGTCATGAAGTCACTGGGTACCACAAGCAGCAGGGAATTGTCTGCCTGCCTTCTGTTCTGAAGGAAAGGACATAGCTCACCTGGGCCAATAAATTGGATCCAAAGTTGAACTTGTGTTTATTTTATTTAATATATGTTTCTGAATAATATGTGTTGAATTTTGATTGGTGAGGTATCATTTTTTTTCAAGAACTAGGAGCTTATACTTTGCTCATAATTTTTAAACGAATGCTTTTCTAAAAACAAAGAGTGCTTTAAAAGTGTGAGCATATTTCACTCATTATAAGAAATACAACATCAGGAACTTTTTGTAGTTATTAGCGACTTAGAGTGTGGTAGCAGGTGCTAATGTAGCTGTTAATAGTAATGTAGACTGCATACGCTATTAAGCATACTCTCATTCCAAGGTCTCACTCCAGTCTACCAAGCAAAAGTATGCAAAATACTTAAACTTTTGGGTTATTTTTTATTTGGTTGGTTTTGTTATTTTAAAAAAATGAACCATCACACCTGTAGCAATGTCGCTGTGATACTGGTTATCCTTGGCCCTATGTCCTGCCTCAGGAGTCATGTGAGGTGCTGGCTCTTCAGTTACTAGGATAAAGTCCAGCAAGCCACACAGAGTGATGTATGGGAGGGACTGACCACCTCACCAGCCCCAGTGCATGCTGGAACTGCGCTTTGGGACAACCTGGGTATTTTGTTTCTCTATAGTCCCCCAGTTTGCAAATCAGCAATTGATCCCATGATTGAAATGGTCTTAGAGATCATGGGAGCCTTGGTATGTTCAGATAACAAATTAAAAAATAGCAAGGTATATGTGGTGCACACCTGTGATCTTACCATTTGAGAGGCTGATGCAGGAGGATTATAAATTTGTAGCGAGCCTGGTCTACATAGCAGGATCCTGTCTCTAAAAACAAACTAATGCACAAGATTAAAGAAAAATAAGAAAATAGCAAAAATTGACAGAGTTGAAATTTTAACTTTGACATAATTTAGTTGAGTTTAATATCCGTTGAAGAAACTTCTTATTCTAAATGAAAATTAAGCAGGTATTTTCCACTTCAGTTTTTGAATACTCATGGCTGGTAGGGTGTAGTTATGAAATGAAATTTTATTGTCTCTCAATCTATAATCCAGATCTTCTAAGTGAACATTTCTCAACTTTCTAGCCTGTGGCCTTTGCATTGTTATTAGTTCATATTAGGGAGAAAAAAAAAAAACCCAACATTTTTTTTTTGGGTGTTCATCAGGACAAGCATAAGTTCAGGACACAAGAACAGATTTTCATTGGTAATAACTATGGATGGCAAAAGGCCCAATTCAAAGATTAGGAGGTAATGTTATTTGCACAGAAGCACCCAGAAATCTTCAAGGAAAAATGAGGGTGTTACCAAGTAAAGGCTCAGTAGAGTCGGAGGGCTGGTGGGTATTGGTGATATTAGGCTGCTTGTCATCAAAGTCAGGAAGTTAGCAATCTAGCCTTCCACAGAGACTGAATGGCACGGGTCTTGTTCCTCTGGTCGCTGGAACAGGCAGCAAAGATTCCTGACAGCCATGAGCTTCCTTGGGAAATTTAATGGCAAATTAAAGTAATCTTACAGCCGTTGCCTTGACCTTCTAGAAACTATTTCGGAGTTTGTTCAAAGTATGTGTGTGTGTGTGTGTGTGTGTGTGTGTGTGTGTGTGTGTGTTGTGATGTATGCTTACTCGTGTGTGAGTGCAAGCAAGCATGTGTGTTTCGTGATACACATGGAGAGACCAGAGGACAATGGTGCTTATAGAGCACTCTGATGTAGTTATACAGTGTGGTAGAATGTAGAGATAAAACAAAAAAACAAAAAAAAACTGTATTATTGAGTTTGTAGCTAATATATATGGTGATTGTATATCATTAAAGTGAAAACATCAATTTACAGAGTATCAAGATTAAAAAATGGAAAAGCAGATCTATGGTATCTATCTTTTTAGAGACTCATATTGTTGACATGAGACAGAAAATATACTGCCATATCAGCAAGGCAAGAACACACAGGAAAGGGGATTGGTAAACTCCTCACACATAGTTCCGTCTTGTTTAGTTTGCTACCAAGAGCGCATAATGCTTTTAAGTTTAATCTTTTCATAAAACAAAGTTCAAGGGTGCTGCTTTTCTGATTTTGTGAAGTATGGAGCATCCTTACCTTGTCCTCCAGTATGGTACAATGCCTATGTTCCAGTAACTAGAATAAACCACTATCACAGTGGTCCTTAGCCTATGGGGTGCTACCATCAGAAACACCTATTTTCTACAGTGGGGAACTGAGGCACTGCTTAGTAGCAAAATTATAGTTATGGAGTAGCAACAACAAAAAAATAAATAAATAAATTTATGGTTGAGGCTTCCTAAGACCATCAAAAATTTCTGATGGCTGCGACCCACAGGTTGACGACTGCTGGAAGGCAATTTGTGGGATTTCACATTCTCTCACAGCATCACCATTTGGGTTGGCCATTTCCTGCTGAGCAGCCTTCCTCCTTTGCTTTGATGGCCCAGTCCCTTCTGCTCATCCCCCACTAACCAAGAGGTTTTATTTTAAGCTCTTATGATCTACTGAAGAAAACAAAGCCAGGCTCTTGGTCTTGAATCCCCTGTGTGATATGTGTTACTCCACAAGAGTGGCCTACTTGCTTTTCACTGGCAGGGGTGGACATCACAAAGATGAACCTTGCGAACACTCCTGTTTTAATGCACAGATTAGGCAAAAAGATTTTTTCTCCATCACTTTTGAGGGCCTGCTAAAAGTGTCTTCTTAGTTTGACCTCTACAATGTATAAGTAAGAAAATCCTCTTGCAATAACATTAGGCTGTCATTAGCGGGCTCCACTCAGCTAGATATCTCCTCTGTATTCTCTCAGATCATCCATGAAAGAGCAAAGGGCTCAAAGGATTTCTGTACATCAGTGGTTCTCAACCAGCTGCCACCCTTTAACACAGGTCCTCATTCGGTGCTGACCCCAACCATAAAATGATTTTCCTTGCTACTTCATAACTGTAATTTTACTACTGCTATGAATCATAATGTAAATATCTGTGGTTTCTGATGGTCTGACCCCACCCCCCCAATTCCTTACCCCCCCCCCCAATCCGGCCACTACTCACATACTGAGAACCCTTGCTATACAGCAAGAGACTACTGAAGAAAAGTTGAACAGATACAATGTAAGCAAACTGTGGCCATGTTTACTGATGCATCTGATGAAGTCCCGACATTTTAGAACAGGACATAGATATAAAGTCAAATGCCCATGCCTCCACACTTAGAACCTGGAGACTGTAAATGGTCAGACTAAAATTTGAGCAGGCAATTTGGTACTAAGGTTGGAATTACTGACTTTGGAGCCAGTACAAAGGAATTGTAGCTGACTAGTTGGATTTGGTAATTGGTGATTAAAGGGAAGAGATAGAGCAATCATGTGATGGACATTGTTTGTAATTGTATACAATTTTGAGCCTGTGGATCTGGTATCAAAATAATTAGTTGTTTTATAGTCATAGCCCTGATGGAAACATCCATACAAATATCCATATACCCATCCATGTCTCCATTCATTCACTCATTCATTCATTTAGAGAATGTAGAAAGGCCAAGAGGCAGTGTTATGGACATAAGGTTTGGTGGACTCAAGAGACCCGTGACCACTGAATATGAATCTATAATGCAAATATGGAGAGATGTGGGCAGAAGAAGTCCAGAGCTCACATAAAGTGATGAGGGGAACTGAGTTTCTACCCATTTCTTCCTTTGAGTTTAGGAAATTCAGGCTACTCCCCCTCATACACTTAACTACAACACATTTTGAGAAGTTAAAAAGTGCATTTCAGTATTTATTTTTGCCTCATTGCCTCTGAACCAGATTTGTTTTATTTGCTTTGAAATTCAACTGTCTGTATGCTGGACTAGAAAAGAACCAAGAAATCTAAAAATTGTCTTTTTAATATTCTCAGCACCCAGAATGATTTCCAGAAAAAAGTGCACAGAGGCAGTTCGGAGAATTTAGAAGGTATATATGTCTTCTCAAGCCTAAAAGGAGCTTGGGAAACAATGGTGGCAGTCTGAAGGATAGCACTAGCTTCAGATCAACTTACCCAGTTTGCCTCCTAGTCTCTAGTTTCTAGACGTCCTCATAGATGAACGAACACTGCTGTTGAATCAGATTTTGAAATAAAAATATTAGTGGGAAAAGATACTGTGTAAGTAAATGATGCCAAGCAAGGTGTCTTGCAGTTGTGAATGCTCAATTTTCCTCTTCCTGTTTTGAAGAATCCAGCTTCAGCCAAGTTCAAAAAGCCAGCTAGAGGGAGGGTACTGTTTTAAGAGAAAAATCTATCCATACAGTTAAATCTCAACCAATTAAAATTTAAAAATACAATTATAATAAGGGTGGTGTCTTTGAAAAGTGAGCGAGAATTTGCAAAAGGGAAGGGAAGGGGAGAGCCAGGAAACAGGACAAGACAGAGAAGAGAAAGGGGAAGTCTATTTTAGTCTATTTTTCTCTGTCTGCAAGTATGGGAGTTTTTCCAAGGACACCCAGGAAAGGGGAGCTGTGGGAGCTGGGTACAGAGACCCCTTCTGATAGAGGCCTCTCCCCCTCATGTTATCTGTTGTTCCTAGGATGATTTCCAATGCATCTGTGGCTTGTGTTCCAAAGACAGACCTGCAAATGGGCTGTTTGGAACTTAGCTGTGCTTGTTCCATGGAATACAATCCTTCACAGAGAGAATGCTGTACACGGCCTTTTGCCTCCCTAACCACACAGCCACTTATGGCTGTAACTGGCTAAACATCATGTTTGTGATGGATAATATTAAGAAGTTCTTCATACAATGCCAACCATTAGACCCCCCCCCCAATACAATAGATCACTGTGTCTGGAGACAAGTAGGGTGAACTAGATGAACCACAGTCTTCTGTGGCTTCTAAAACCTCAGTGGCTATGAAATCACTGGGGTTAGGAGGTGATGTGCAGAGTTTGGAATTAGAGCAACAATGTGGGTTGACGTTTTCATTCCTTAGACTGCTGGTAGTTGTGGCTAACCTTAGTAAAAGTCACCTGGTAGTGATGATAGCATTTCCTTAGACCTTTGCTATGAGAATAAACCTCTTGCGCATTAGTTCACAGGTTAAATGTTATAGCATTAGCATAATGCATACATCTTAATATTCTATTATTGCTATTATAATTACTTCTATTTGTATGTGACTCTGTGCATTGCCCTTCTTCATAAGGAGATAATGAAGTTGAGATCCGAGATCCTTGAATACTTTAATAATCTTCACTAGATTAAACAGACATTGTATTTCCCCATTTGTTGGTGTTGATTGCTCTGTGCAAGGGCAGAGGAACTACACATCTCAACTCTGAAAGCTGCTTAGAAAAAACATTTGTTTTTTTAATTTTCCGGAATAGGAGTGTAGCTAACTCCATCCCTATTGCTTTTTGGTGTTTTGTTGTTGGTAGATTTTGAAACAGGGTTTCTCTGTGTAGCCTTGGCTTTTGTGGAGCTCCTCACTCTGTAGACCAGGCTGGCCTGGAGCTCAGAGATCATCCTGCCTCTGCCTTCTGAGTGCATTAAAGGCATGCACCACCATCTCCCAGTGTGATTGGGTACTTGCTTGCTTTGAGTTCACATAGTTGAAAGGGAGAGAGGAGGAGTGGAGATAATGTCCCCAAGATGTCTAGACAAACATTGAAACTAAAAGGAAAACTGAGGGTGAGGGATGGGGGTTGGGCTGGCCGAAGAATAGAGCAATGTTGAATGCAAAGTCCCCTGTAAGGAAAGGGAAGTAGAGGTGGGTTTAAATCGTAATGTGTGTTAGTGCCTCAAGCCAGCAGCAGGTGGGAGGTCACCAACTCAGAGCAGCTTGTGTGTGGAGTTCGCACAAGGCGGGGAACCTCTAGCAGGGGAGATGATGTTTTCTGTCCCTTGGTCTGAGACAGGACATTTGGGACTCTCTATGTAAGGGAGTGCCTTGTGCAGCCTCACAGGGTGGCTCAGAGGTAGAATCCAGGGTGCTCGGGCCAGACCACTCTTCTCTCTTCTGTGTCCAGGGACTCTGCTGTCCCATCAGGTCTAAGGATTTCCTGTCAAGTATTTTATATAAAACTTGCAAGGGAGAGAATTAAGAAGTATCTAGCTTTGTTATGAACTTGAGTTTTTGTTTATTTGTTTGTCTGATTTTGTTCTGTTTTTTTCCCTTTGTCCTTTTATCCCTTGCCTGTGGCGGTCTCTGTAGATGCTGAGTGCACACAGGCATCTTCCAATTCACATCTGTTCTCACTTGCTTATTTGTGGGACAGGTCTCAAGTATTCCAGGCTGGCCTTGAACTTGCCACATAGCTGAGGGTGGCCTTGAGATTCTGGATCTCCTGCTTCCGTCTCCCAAATCCTGGGGTTACAAGCGTAATTCCGTTAAGGCAAGCACTCTACCAACTGAGCCATGTCCTCACACCCAGTTTCCTCTGTCTAAGTTTTAAAAGAGCTTGTATAAAAATGTGTGTCTGCTTGTGGTGTGTGTGCACATGTGTGTATGAATGAACTTTACTCTCAGAGACAATCAGATAAACGTAACTTGTCTAAAATTTTGATGTTTGTTTCAGGATTTTTCCTATGTCAGCATAACATTTTCTTTGAAAAATGAGATGGTCCTGTAGGAACTCCTGTGATTCTCACTTACTAAACACCAAATATTTCCAGGTTAATAAGGAACCTGAACATCATTCTTCCGCATCAGTTTTATAGCATCCTGGGAAGGGACCGACACTGGTGTAGCCTCATTGAACTCTCAGATAGAAAAGGCATCCTAGGGAGCGGCCATGTAGTTATGCAATTCATCGTCTTTTCTTGGAATACATAAGTGAAAGGGAAATCACATTTTAAAGTCTTGCTTCAAATTACAACATTAGCTTCCTCACGTGTTGTACCAATTACTTTTTTTCTTTTTTTGAGACAAGGTTTCTCTGTGTAGCCCCTGGCTGTCCTGGAACTTGTTCTGTAGACCCCTGCCGCTGTCCTTGAACTCACAGAGATTCACCTGCCTCTGCCTCTGGATTAGAGGCGTGCACCACCACCCTTAGCTTAGCAGTTAGATTCTTGACATCTGACTTGTGAAGGCTCTTTTCTCTAGACCTCCTTCTAACATGGTAATTTATCACATTTCATTTTGTCAAGTTTACAGACTTCAGACGGTAGCTTATGTTCATTTAATTTGTCCTTTGTAGGGAATCTGAATTTTTTCATGTGCATATTTGACACCTAGATTTCTTCTTTGTAAGATATTTATTGATCCCCTCTGCGCTCAGTTAGTTTACATATTAAAGCTGCCTATCATCTACCTTTATCTTGTTTTGACATCTGTGAGTTAACTCAGGTTGTGGTGGCCAATAGTTCACATACAGAGATTTTTACCTTACCACACAAATATTTGAATTTTTCATTGTAGCTTAGGCTTTTGGGACCATGATTGAAATAGTTTCATGACAGTTAAAACACTTAATCATGATTAAAATAATTTTAAGGTTATGAAAACAATTATTTATTTATTTCTCAAAGCAGTAGAAAGAGAGAGACAGAGAAATATAATAAATAAAAGGAAGAGTGCAGCAAACAGTGTCTGTCAGTTAAGTGAGACTCAAACCATTCCCACAGTTTGATACCAACGATACCTGAGAGGCTTCACTTGTAGGTGAAGTGTAAGAGACGCATACATAGGGATTTTGGAGGCAAGCCTGTCAAAACTCATTAATCAATCAGTATGCATGAGGCTTGTTAGGGAACAGGAATCAGAGAGAGGGTTTTTACATTCAGGGTTAGGTAGAAAGGAAGTCTATGTAGGTGGCTGAAGGAACTTCCAGTGAGATTTTGTGGAAGCCACGGGACATTTTTGGCACTGCGAAGTCAGTTGGGTCAAATGTAGCTAAAAGTTCAAGAAAGATACAAGCAAAAACATGCCCATTGCCCTTAGTGTATAGCCATGTGGAGCTACTGATGTCTGTGAGGAGAAGCCAGAGCACAAGCCGACTGAGCCTTTGGGAATTGATTCCAGAAGACAAGCTGTTTCTCCAGAAACTTAGTTGTGAAGACTGAGCTATGATAATAAGATTGACACATCAGAAAGATTGTTGTTCGGACATGGGAGTGGGCACAGCTGGATGGTGAGGAAGGTGTGCTGAGTGATATACAGGTATGGTTAAAGGGGAGGGTCTAGGGCAGGTGGGATACACAGGGAGAGGCCTGAAGGTGGGAGGGGATCCAGGAGGAAGGATGAGTTTGGAGATGAAGGAAATGATGGGCACCTGTAGGTAGGTTGGCTAGAAAAGGGTTCTTTTCATTGCAAGGTTAGAAGATGACATCTTTATGGGATCATCTGCTACCTTACTGGACCTAGGGTAGAAGGGGCCAATGTCTTGATCTTCATGTTGACATTTTGCTTCATAGGTACCATTAGGGTCTGCTCTTGGCTGTAAATAGAATTGGCCAAGACTCTCTATATTGTTCTCTTTGTCTGTCATTAATAGTTTCCAGTAATCTCTCCTTCCTTCATTACTTGGTGCATAATGGATTGTCAGAATAATCAGCCCATTCAGTTGTAGATGAAATGACTGATATGGGTCACAGGACCAGAAGTTTCTGTTACTGTAAACTTGGAGTACAAATAAATGAGAAGAAAATTTCAAATGATTAGCAGGCTTCCTTTTCTGTTTGTGAATGGAGATTGAGTCATCGACACAGGAGCGAATAAGCGTCTGGAGATAACACGTTTCAGGACATTGCATCCCCAGACCTGGAGTTTATATCTCTTGAAGGCTTTGCATTCTCATTAATGGGTTTGGATATCTCCAATGTTTTCTACTTATACTCTGGGCTTTCACAACTCTACAAAAAATTAATCTGAGAAATTGGTCCTCTTCTTCCACCTCCCCCCTACTCCCACTTCCTTCTTAATATTAACTTTTATACAGAGGGGATTTTCTGTATAATTATAAGATGGATACAAGTAATTCTAAGATGAACCTCAGTTTGGATGATTGGTCATGCATTCTCCTATACTGAGAGAGTTTACACTTGTTAAAAATCAAGGCTGACAGTAACAGGCTAATGAGGACTCAGAAATCTCCTGGGAGACTTTAGCCATCCATTCCCCATTTTCTCCTTTCCACAAAAGCTGCCTCATTACTAGATCTCCACTCTTCCATGGAAGCTGAGTCCCAATACAGCTTTAGGAATATACCCAAGAAGTTCCTAGAGCCACTTATTCCAAGGGTTTTCTTTAAAAAGATGATAAGGGTGAAGCTCTCATAGGCAGGATGGTTCCAACACAACGAGCTCCGTAGTCTGCAGAACCCGCAGCCAGCTTCCCAGAACAAGGAGTGGTCAGCCACACACCTGCAAAGTGAATGGTTCTCTTTCCAGTAACCCGGGCTGACAATCTCAACTGCTCTGTGGTTCCCCACACTCCGATGCAACAGGCAACTATGTGGAAGTGAGCCGCATGAAGTAGTTTCCACTGGCTCTTCGGGCAAATCTGCATGAGATTTTCTTCCTTCACCCCTTAAATTCCTTGCTTCTGGTCATCTCTGGCTGCTATTCTCTGGCCTTGGAGAGGTACGCCAGGTGGGGTGAGGACAGGACTAAGCATTCTTAAAGGGTTAAAGTTTGCCTTCCTTGGGACAGTCCCCTCAGTTGTGTGGAGAACCACACATACTGGAGCCTGGAGTACTGAGAAAATGAAACCAAGCAGATTGATTGCTCTAAGGTCACCTGACCCATAAAGCAACTTCCACCTGCTGGCTGAACTCCTGGTTCCTTTTTCTTGCTGAACAGACACCCTAAGAGAAAACTTAAGTGATATGGGAGAGTAGTGACTGTCAGCCTTGGCTCCCCCTACAAAGGGGCTTTGTTTGCAGCGACCTGCCCTCCTGTGTGACTTATCAGGTCTTGGGGCATTTGTCTCTAAAAACGAAAACAAACAGTGGAATGCACTGCCCTGCATGCTAATGAGGTGGCCAACAGAACCCACAGCTTAGGAGAAGGTTTGCCAGCCCGGGAGAATAATGTGCTTCAGTTTCTGACCTCCGGGCACTGCTCGGTGTTTATCAGGAGGTGCATATGACTGGTTAAGACGCACAGCCTGGCTCAAGGAAACAGCTGCTGGCGGCATGCGCCACACTTGGCAGCTAGACAGGCCGGGTGCTGGTGTGGACAGAGAAAATCATCACCGTGGTAAGTAACTAGAGATCTCTCTCTCTCTCTCTCTCTCTCTCTCTCTCTCTCTCTCTCTCTCTCTCTCTCTCTCTCTCTCTCTCTCTCTGTGTGTGTGTGTGTTTCAAGCTATCACCCATTTTTATTTCATGTGAATTTTGGTATCCTCTGACGCCATAGAAGGATGTTCTATTTGTACTTGTTAATTTTTTTAAACTAACTTTTAAAGAATTGTTCTTGTTAGCCACAGTATTTTCTAACTCTGAGAACGCAAGACTAGATCTCCGTCTAGCAATGGAGTTGATTTCTAAGTGTCCAGGTTCATAGCCAAGATTTAAATCGGAGAGGAGGGAACTGGTGGATAGGAGTCGATGGCTGAAGTTTTTACTGATATCTTACTGTGGAAATTTGAAATATCGTTGTTTAAAATAACTGGTGAATTTATGGTATGGCTGACTTGATCATTCCTAGTCAATTTCGCAAAAAGATTTATGTAACTGTGTGTCAAAGTCTGCAAAACATCCTTCAAATTGATGCTTAAGTCAAATGTCTCGTGAGATTTTATTCATGTTCTCTGGTCTGTTGAATGCTTAACTTTCTAACACTTTTCTTCCATAAGCTCATAGAGCTTTAAAGACTTTAAAGCTAACAGTTGTCTTGGGTCCTTTTTATTATAGTGGTTGTGTGGTGCTCAGGGGTTCTTGGTGGTCCCCCCCCCCCCTGTTGATTATAAGTGTTTGATGACAGAGCTTGCTCTGGAGCGAGCAGCAAAGTGGGAATGCCAGCGGAAGCGAGCTGTTGTTCAGGGACATTTGGCCCATGTGGAGAAACGAGTAGACAGAATCTGACTGATGATGTAGGCATTAAAAGTGGCAAGCCTCTGAATCAGCGTGGCAGAGAAGATGAGCAGACAGTCCCAAGGGACCAGAGTCTTAGGAGATGCTGTTTTGCTTGAGAAGAGACTAGGATTCTCTGAGTCCAGTTCCCCCAAGATGGCTGATGAATTTGCCGGAGGCACACATGGTCTTCCTCACCCCCTACCTCACCCTCTTGCATGTGTAGAAGGAATGAAAATAATGTGGGGTGTGGCTGTCCTGCCACTGAGTCTCTACCGCACAGCTGACCCTGAACATCTCATCAACCATGATCCCGAAGGTGACAGCTTTGGGTGCTCTGTAGGTTGGGGGAGGGTGAGGGGTGACAAAAGAGAAACAAACAAATACATTAAAGGCTAATCTGACTAGTCTAGTGCCCAAAGCTCTTCTTATTTTCTTTACGTGGAAGAATCTGCAAAATCTGAATGGTCCAAAGAGAAAAAAAAAAAAATTAGCTCCAATTCTTTGTTCCTCTTTATGTCATTTTATGAGGTCCTGGAGTCAGCTGGTATCTTCCCTGTATATATCCTGTGTCTTCCCTGTATAGCCTGTGTCTTCCCTGTATAGCCTGTGTCTTCCCTGCATAGCCTGTGTCTTCCCTGTATAGCCTGTGTCTTCCCTGTATAGCCTGTGCCTTCCCTGTATATATCCTGTGTCTTCCCTGTATAGCCTGTGTCTTCCCTGTATAGCCTGTGTCTTCCCTGTATAGCCCGTGCCTTCCCTGAATAGCCCATGCCTTCCCTGTAAAGCCTGTGATTTCATCTCACTGTAGATGGCTGCTATTCTCTGGGTCATCCTTGAGAGTTCATTCTTAGCAGAGTCCACATCTTTCACAGGTTAGCAAAACAGAACAAAACCAAAAATCTCTTCAAATCTTGTCTCCATTAATAAAAGATCCTCCCACAATAAAATGATGTGCACAGGCATATGTATTTTCATAGATTATGCATAGTAATATTATATGCCAGCTAGTCAGTGTTTGGCTCATCGTCCTTGATTTGATTTTCTCAACTGTGTGATGGTGTGAAAGTGACAGGAATTCAGTAGAAACCATGTTTTGAATCTTGAAAATAATATTTCTGTTTTGACAGGTGGGGTAGTGCAGTGTGAGCTCAGCTCTCACTTAGCCAGGTGATCAGCAGGGCAAACCACTGGTATTTGAAAAAATTGCTTAGTTAAAAGTGCCATGAGCCAAGGACTGGCTAGAAAGCATATAGGATTACCTCTCTGCTGAGTGATGTTGTTATCGCTACTTTACTATTGAATGCATTTTCAGCTGATGCCATTTTAAGTTTGATAGGTCTATCAGAACAGAACCCCATTGCAACCCAAGAAGTATGGATATGTTTTGTATATTGAAGAAAGTGAGGTTCAGAGACTGCCCAGACACATGCAGAAATGGAACCCAGGTTAGATTCTTGACCCATATACATTTTTTAAAAGGTGAGATGATATGCAAATCCCACCATTTAAAGATCCCATCAAATGCAAATATTAGTATTTCCAGCCCAATACAAGTAGGTAAACAATATTTGTATATGTAATGGCCTTCTAAACTCTCCACAAAAGGAAGGACTAGTTTCTTCTTGTGACAGTTCCAACCCAGACTCCGTAGGACTGACTGGTCATGTACTGTTTTCCTATTTGAAAAAGAGTTCATAATGAAGACTTTTGTGTTGGTAAATCCAGCACTGAGAGCTTTGTTATATAGCACTGTCCCGCCTGGCTATTCCATCCTTTCTTTTTTCTTCTGAAACTTCTTTTCTTTGGAGAATAGCCACTCTACCCACGCTGAGCACTGAATATCTGGCTAGGGACTGGAGAAACTATTTTCAAACCTGTTTGCATGGATCAGCTTAGAAGGCTGGTTACCCAAGTAGGTTGTTTATTTGCCTATTCATAGAAACAGCACAAACCTTCGCTCCTATATTTCCAAAGTATCACCTGTCAAGTGGTCCAACACAGATATACTACACCATCACACTGTTGAAAAAAATGTTGACTCAAAGTACCATGAGCCAAGGACTAGCTAGATAGCATATAATATTACCATGTGTATTCTATGAAAATGCATATACTTCTGCACACTGTTGTATAGTAAAAGCACAATAAACATCCCACCTGTGCATGTGTGATCATACTTGTGTCTGTAGTACAGCTTGGAATGGGTCCCATGGCAGGGGACTGGCTGGGCTGGGGAAAAAGAAGATTTGGTGGCTTTTTCACATGTCATTTTGCTATAACTCACTCTCATCTCACAGTCTTTTTGTGCATCTAGACTCTGGCTGTCTCACTTGTGAACTTGTGAGTTTTCTGGGTCATCAGTCAGGTAACGCCTTTACAGAAAGCCACTTCTTAAATATTTTTACTGATTTCATCGGCCTTTCTACATCCCTTCATGAGGCTAAATGCCAAAATTGTGGTGAACAAGAGGCGCTATATAAGGAGAAAGGGGGAGGGGTGGGAAATTTTTCAGTCAGTTAGAAGGAACATTCAGTAAATAAGCATTACATGAACACCTCCAGAAAATTACAATATTTTTTCAAAGCTATGATGACCAGATTACCTATTTTGAAGATTGAGCTATTTATAGAAAGAAAAGACAAGTTTTAAATCTTTAATTTTACTGATTGGGTCCCTCTAAAAGTTAGCCTAATTCAGTAGTAGCTCTTAGTGTCATCCTTAAAGCCAGAACACCGGGAATTGCCTTCAGTGGGGATTAGAATTGTCTTTTAGTGTCCTTAAGTGATAAGTTCTAGGACTCCATGAGCACCATGATCCCCCAAATTAAATGGCATACTATTTTCCTATAACCTGCATTGATCTGCCTGTGATTTAAGTCACCTGTGTCTTATTGGAGCTGTGACTTAAGAAGACTGTTCTTCTCTGTTGCTTAAGAAATAATGAAAAGGACCAAAAGGTTGTACATGTTCAATGCCAATACCACTATTTTGAAAAACATACTTTAAATTCTTTGTTGGTTGCATTTCATAGATGTAAAACCTTGAGGCCGAGAAGGATTCAATCTCCGATGAGAATTGCTTATTTCCAAGGAAATGGCATAATCTGGTGAGTGCTAGGTAGAGACTCAAAGAACGCGCTCCAAATCTTGACACCATTCATGACTCATCCTTGAGAGCTGGTATGTAGTAAAATCAGATGCTTGCTTAATTTCTAGTATGTCTTACAATAGGGAACCAAATTCTATGATGCAGAGCGTGTTTTGTTTATCTTGGAAGATTGTATGATTTCAAGACACCTACTTCCAAAGAGCTAGCCCCACTGACTTTATTTTTCTCTTTGTATCAGTTTCTCATTTACTAATCAAAGTCAGCCACTGGAATGTCGTGTTCTCACTGCTTTTACCATCATGGGTTTCGTTTCCGCAGAATCCAAAGAAATGTAAATCTCGATGTCCCCACTATAGCAGAAGGATTTCATTCAAGTTTATTTACCTGCAGTTATGCCAATATCTTTTAAGTTTCTATTTAATAAGATTGGTACTTGTATTTTCTGAAGGATTCCTTATTCCCCAAATGTCTCATCTTTTCACTTAATCAAGTGGACTGTCACCACCCCATAAGAGGCCATATTATCATGACACTGATTTGCTTTAGGATTATAAATGCAGCCAGAGTTTTAATTAAGAACATGCTCCTGGCACAGTCTGTCAGAGAACTAACAATGGAGTGAGACAAACATGAAAATTTATGTCTCTTCCCAGAGCTTCGTTTTAATTATTGCTTTCCCTTTGCTTAATTTTTCAAACCCACAGACAAGTAGCTGCATTAGAGAGTGTTTAACTGATTTTAATTGCCTTTCTTTCTCCCGTCTGTGGCATTTGTAACGTGGCAGAGGCCTAAGCAACTGGCCCAAAGGGAGACTGATTGGATAGGAATGGGCTCAGACACAGTCATCAATCTACCAGAGCTAGACTCCAAGTTCATAAAACGGCAGTCTTTCCTCTGGTTTTAAGATCCTGAGCATTTTCTTTCTACACTACAGTTCAAACTGCTCCTCACCAGGTTCCCATGGTATCTTTTATATAAATTAGCATCAAAAGGCACATGAGAGGATTGTTCCTAGAAATCTTCACATGCAGGTATCCATTGCAGGGCACGTTAGACCCAGAGTCAAGGACCTAGGGAGAAGAAATATCTTTTCCCAGCTAAACTATAGCAACCACACTGTGACCATGAAGGATGCTCCTTCTCAAATCTCAGGTTAACACAGACTCCTGTAGCTCATAAATACTCAAGAGCTTTAACCAGTTTTAAATTGGAGAACCGAGTACCTCCATATTTGGTTCTCAGATACTCAGACTGCAAGTTCAGTTTGAATGACTCTGGAGTCTGCTCAGCTCTCGGTTCTGCTTTCTCAGAGTAGAACGTATTTCATTTATGTATGGAATACCTGCCACTCAGAAACCCTAGGAGTTGACAGGCTGTTTTAGAGGTCATTATCTTTTTGTAACATGGGCAATGACCCATCTGGAAGGTGGGCTCTGCAGGTTTCTCTGTGGCCTGCCTTTCTTCCCAGCCACTCTTGATGCTGAGATGGCTCTGTCTGTTTCTCAGTCTCTTTTGTAATATCCAAACTGTGCCCGTGTTATGAAGAGGAAATAAAGTAACATTTACTTCCACCTCATCCAACAAGTACACACTAGTATGAGCATTGTACCGGGAGAGAAGGAAAAAAAAAAAAAAAAAAAAAACACTATAGAAAAAAATAAGTATCTCGCATTTTAACAGGCCATGTGGGATGAGATTTTAGCTGGAAACAATATCCATGCAGTTTTAACGTGTTCCTGGTTGTAGAATATTAGTTTAATCAGGCAAAGATGTGTTACATTTGTTTATGCTGCATTTGCTTAACTAATTAAGATGTGTCGCATCTGTTTCACGCTGCCTGCCTAAGGCATCTGATTGGTCTAAAATGGAGCTGAATGGCCAATAGCTAGTCATAAAAGGAATAGGAGAGAATAAATAGGAGGAGAAAATCTAGCTCTGAAGAACAAGCAGAAATGACCAGAGGAGGAGGAGGAGAATGAAGGAGATAGATAGATGCGTGCACTAGAAGCCAGGCAGATGTGAGCCAGGAGACAATGGAAATAAGATCTACAGAAGTAGGGAAGGTAATAAGCCCCAAGACAAAAGGTAGACAGAGAGAAAGAGGTTAGTTTAAGTTAAAAGAGCTAGCTGGAAGAGAGCTAAGCTAAGTTCTTATCACTAATAGTAAGTCTCTGTGTTGTGATTTAGCAGCTGGTTGGTGGCCTAAAAGAAAAAGCCTGGTATACCATCTCTTATTCTGCCCATGTTTAAAATGGATGCTATTTATGGAAAAGGGAAGCCACTGTGCTGTGAAGACTGCTGGCCTTGTCAGGCTGCTGATGTTGCGTCATGTGATCATTTGCCATTTCCACTAGTAGGCTTTTACAAGACAGAGAAGACTCCTCAGGCTCTGTGGAGTCATCGTTACTCTTTGTAGTTCCTATCCAGAACACACTCAGTTTTCATAACTGTAGTATTCTCTCAATGTGGTCCTCTGCACTTTGTGCAGGGTGGTCCTACAGAACTCAGTCCTTTCCGACACTCCGACATCATTATACTATCTCTTCTGATGACAGGTAGAAAAAAAATGTTCATGACTATAGGACCGATAGATTCGCCAAAAGTGCCAAGAGCTATATTTAAGTTTATAAGAAGTGACATAGCATTGGCACTGAGAGGGGCAATCATACTCCCATAAAATGTTTCTGGGGACTGTATTACAGATAGCTAGAAGGGCCAAGCAGAGCCAGGGGCAGAATCAATGTCAAGTATCTCATGGAATTTCATCTTTATTTTTAAAATAACCTCTCTTTGGAAGATGCCAGAGCGTTGACTTAAGCAAGTGATGGTGATATTGAATAAGATGTAAGATCTGAGGACCTTATGTGTATACACACACACACACACACACACACACACACACACACACACACACACACACACACACACACACACACACCCTTGAAACAATTGGAAAACATCTTGATCTTGAAGAACTGCCTTACTACTTAGGAGCCTCTAAGACACTGTTCTCAACCTGTGGGCCCTGACCCCTTTGTGGGTTGAAGGATTCTTTCATAGGTGCTATGTCCTAGATATCCTGTATATCATATATTTACATTACAATTTATAAGAGTAGCAGAATTACAACTTTGAAGTAGCAACAAAATAACTAGTTGGGAGTCATCTCAACATGAGCATCTGTATTAAAGAGTTGAACCATTGGGAAAGGTGAGAAACACGGCTTTAAGGCATTGTCAGATGTGAGCTTGGTAGAGCCATGTTCCTCTCAGTGAATATGAATTGACTTTGAATATGCAGTGAGTGACATCCAGAACCCTATAGTTGTGGCTTCAAGGGAAGGAGCTGTTACTAGAACAAAGCAGTTCTGACAGTTTTGCAGTGAGCAACATCCTACCTCTCCCAACTCTGTGGGTCAATACCTGTGCAGCAAGGTAGACAGTTTGTAGGTACAATGGTGCCGAATGCATTTCCTGCAAAGTCACCCAAGAGTGTGCAAGAGGGTCAGCTGGGCAATGGGAAAGGAGAGATAAGGTTTCTATGTAAAAGAACTCTCTATGTATAGAGAACAAATTGCTGTTCATGTTTATCCTTTGACTGCCTCCAAAATTGGTTAAAGTGACTTACACTAAATATAAACCAGAGGAATGTCTCCTCTTGTAAGCCTTCCTTAAGAATTTCCCAATCAGTTTTATGCCTCTGTATCAAAGATCTGAGACATTCAGCTCACAGAAAGAAAAGTACACGGTCTCACAGTTTTTGAGGTTTCAGAACATGAGTGGTTGGCACCAATGCTGTGGGCCTGTGGTAGCCAGTTGTGGTGGAACCATGGGACAGAACAAAACCTCTAACCTCAGGGGCAAAAATTGAGATGGAGGACCATCTCATAACCTCATGTTCCAAACTTCCATCTTATAGTTTGTCATTTCAGTCGCATGGTAGGGATTAAGCTGTCACCAGACAGGCCTTGTGTGGACATCCCAGGTGCAAACCATGGCAATAGAATCCACTTGGCTAGTGTTTTTGGGGAAATAGCTAGACTGAACACCACGGTCTGTGCTATCTTGGATGCTTCTTTCATTAGCCATGACTTGTGGGAGAAACCATGAGGGGCTAGTAGACAGCAAGGCACAGTAGCCCTCAGCTGAGGCTTGCGCCAAGGTCAAAGTGGTATGTGGCTAAGGGGCTGAAGGGCCCCAGGTAAAAATAAGGAACACCTTTAGACCTTGATGGAGAAATAGAAACAACCTCTTCCTCCTCTTCCTCCTCCTCCTCCTCCTTTTTAAAGAGATGGTTTCTCTGTGTAGCTTTAGTTGTCCTGAAAGTCGCCCTGTAGACCAGGATAGCCTCAAATTTGTGATCTTCCTGCTTTTAACTTCCCAATGGTGGGATTATAGGCATATGCCACTGAGCCTGGTTGTACTTTTCCAATTGGATGTTGGTGCTAAGCTTGCTTATGCACTGTTGGGACATTTTCAAATTTTAGTGGCTTAATATTTTGTGGCTTTAAAAAAAAGTTGATGATGAGGCTTAGGAAGCATGATGCTTACCTGTTCTTTGCACTGAGTGAATCCATTTGTTTGATGCTGTATACATGCACTAGGGCAAATAGTCTTGGTGCATTTCAGGAGTGGTCTTAAAATTTTATTGCAGGCCTCTTTGAGACCCTGGAGAAAGGTCTTGTCCTTGCCCTATACCCATGCACACAAATACAGTGAGCAGAAATTCCATGACTGTCAGCAGATAGCCAAGTCATCTCTCCATATCCAAATGACAAGTGGACAGCTTCATAGTAGAGAATTCACACTTCCATAACAGGTGCTTTACTTCAAAAGCAGCTTTCTGTGGCATCCAGTTTGTGTATCTCAGAGACGCTTCTGCTCCAATGTGAATCTGGCTTCTAAATGCTTACTAAAGTGGGGTATTTTTCTTTCGGATGCTATACTCACTGCTTAAACATGGACCAGTCAGTCATAATCATTTTGGCCATAGGGATCTTCTTTTGTAAGATGGTTGCTAACCTTGTAACTAAGATGTTCTCTTGAAAAGTGGAAATGTACCTTGTGCCTTCCATTTTCACAGTCTTTCTGAATCAGAGGTTGGGTTTTCAGGGTCAACCCACAACACTATCAGAAAACCCGAATGAACAGGAAGATGAAACTGGATAGTGGGAGATCCATCTGGCAGCTGCTCTGACCAGTAAACAAACCTTCTGTTCATTCTGGTTTCTCTTCTTAGAGTAAAAGAACAATAACAAAGGAGGAACACCAGCTCAGCTTCTTAGCTGCAGTGATGCCGTGGAATCATCTTTTAAGATGTGTTACATTCGTTCATGCGGTCGAACATTTATTTAATGATGCAAAGATGTGTTGCGATCTTTCATGTTGCATTTGTTTAACTCTGTGAAGCTGTGTTCCTTTGCTTGTCTAAAACACCTGATTGGTCTAATGAAAAGCTGAATAGCTAATAGCAAGGCAGGAAAGGAATAGACAAGGATGCCAAGTGGAGAGAATACATTGGAGAAAAATATAAAAGGGAAGAGTAAGAAAAGGAGAAAAAGAGAGGACACCAGGGGCCAGCCACACAGCCACACAGCCATACAGCCATACAGCCATACAGTCACACAGACACACAGACACACAGCCACACAGCCACACAGCCACACAGCCACACAGCCACACAGCCATACAGCCATACAGCCATACAGTCACACAGACACACAGCCACACAGACACACAGCCACACAGCCACACAGCCACACAGCCACACAGCCACACAGCCGCACAGCCGCACAGCCGCACAGCCACACAGCCACACAGCCACACAGCCACACAGTCACACAGCCACACAGCCACACAGCCACACAGACACACAGACACACAGCCATACAGCCACACAGTCACACAGACACACAGCCACACAGACACACAGCCGCACAGCCGCACAGCCGCACAGCCGCACAGCCGCACAGCCGCACAGACACACAGACACACAGACACACAGACACACAGACACACAGACACACAGACACACAGCCACACAGCCACACAGACACACAGACACACAGCCACACAGCCACACAGCCACACAGCCACACAGCAAGCCATGGAGTAAAAAGTAAAGAAGGCCTATAGAACAGAAAAAGGTAAAAGCTCAGAGGTGGAAGGTAGAGGGAATAATTTAAGAAAAGCTGGCTAGAAACAAGCCAAGCAAAGGTCAGGCATTTATAAGTAAGAATAACCGTCCATGTGATTATTTGGGAGCTGGGTGGCAGGCCCACCAAAGAGTAAAGAGTAAATACAACCAAAACAAGAAATAAACAAAACAAAAAACCGTACCAACTATATGGTGACTCTGTTTTATTCAAGTGCGATAAATAACACACAGGAAACTATCCTGAAAAGCCCACAGGTGGGGAGCATTGTGTGACTTCTGGGAGCACATGGGAAGAATTCACATGTCCTCAGTTGTAGACAAGCACCGAGTGATAGGAAGAGGAAGCGGGATAGTGAAATGCTAAACTCTACAGTGTACAGAACTTAAGAAATGGACTTCTATTTTTTTTTAAAAAAAAAGTCTCAATTCAATTCATGTTTACATTTTTCTAACCTCTCTAGAATATACCAAAGGAAATGTTGAAAGACACAGACCCCAGTGATTCATTAGTGAATATGATTGTATTGAGAACAGGCGTGTGTGTGTGTGTGTGTGTGTGTGTGTGTGTGTGTGTGTGTGTGTGTGTGTGTGTGTGTGTGTGTGTGTGTGTGGTGTGTAGGAAGCAGGGGT